>VZQC01010737.1:935498-1192864 GCA_009823505.1 Rhizomys pruinosus
TTGTAAGCATGGGAAAGTTGTTTTGAGACCTCACTTGCATGTGTACAGTTGGCCTCTGGACTACCAGAGAGTGGTACCAAAGGCCACTAAAGTCCAATAAAGCAAATATAGGTCTCTTGAGTCAAGCAAGCTTCAACTGTCAGCACCAGCTACACAACACCTGCCTGGAAATACTGTAGAGCAGAGGCAGCCATATGCCTGTATACCCAAACCTAATTGGCTATTGGCCTCTCCTTGGAGGAATAACACGCCATGGCTGATGACAGAAGCTTACATCCTCTACAGTTAGGAGATACTGGAGGGATCATTCCTCAATGTAATCAAAGCCATATACAGGAAACCCACAGCCAATATCATCCTAAATGGGGAAATGACAGAAGCATTCCCCTTAAAGGTAGGAACTCGGCAAGGCTGCCCCCTGTCACCACTCCTTTTCAATATAGTGCTAGAAACCCTTGCTAGGGCAATAAGGCAAGAAAAGGAAATTAAAGGAGTTCTAATTGGAAAAGAGGAAGTCAAGCTATCCCTTTTTGCTGATGATATGATTGTCTACCTAAGGGATGCTAAGAACTCCACCAGAAAACTCCTAGAAACGATTAAGAGCTTTGGTAAAGTGGCAGAATACAAAAAATATAATTCTTAAGAATAAACTTGAGTACAATATTCCAAGTTCTAAAATAGAATGCAGAACAGCTAACACGTGAGTGTCAAGAAAAAAATGTGGTATGGCTGACACCAAAAACCAGTGACTCGAAGGTCATAGCAAGTGAGCAGGCAGGAAATTAGATCAACTTAGAAACTAGACCCAAATTAAAAAAGAGCTTGATAAAGCCTATAGAAGTTTTAAGTTCATCTGGCAATCAAAGAGCTAATGGATTTTAAACAGATTTCACTTTAAATAAGGTCATTATGGTAGCACTGTAAAGTTTAAGGCTAGTAACAGAGTAAAAAGTAAATTCAAAGACAACCCTGAAAAATGATTTTTTTTTAAATAAGGGTGATCATGTTGAATTAAGAGTTAGTGGAAAGAAGAATCAGGATGTACAATTAACTATTTGATGATTGGTAATATAGAAAATTAAAACTGTGAAATGTATACCTCTGAAATAAATAGCAAGAAATAAAGAATAGATTTTAAGGGTGCTAGGAAAGTATTAATTTTTTTTTTTTTGTCTTTTTGAGACAGGGTCTCCCCATAGCTCCGGCTGTCCTGGAACTTGCTATGTAGACCAGGATGGCCTTGACCTCACAAAGATCCACCTGCCTCTGCCTCCCAAGCACTAGGATTAAAGGCGTGCACCACCAAGCCCAGCTAAGTATTAATTTTTAATTTGCTACTTAGGCATTTGAAAAGCATGAGATATGTTCCAGAAGCAATTAAGTATACATATATTGAGCTCAAAACTGAAAATATTGACTTAACAGACATTAACAAATTGAAGTTCATTGAAAGCATTGAGTAAATAAGTAAAACATATACACATATGTTTAGATTTATATGTAAGTTTGGTCTCAGAGATAAACCAAATCAAATTAATAAATCGACATCTTGCATAGTATAAGTATGAATCTCAGGAATTTTAAAAAATTATGCAAGGTGCTGGAAAGATGGCTCAGAGATTAAGAGCACTATTTGTTCTTGCAGAGGCCCTGGATTCGATTACCAGCACCCACATGACAACTAACAACCATGTGTAACTCCACTTCTAGGGAAACTGATGTTCTCTTCTGATCTCCACAAGGATTCCACAAAATGGGTACACTTACACACACATTCAGGCAATATACTTATACACATAAAATAAAATAATAAAATATTTTAATTAAAAAAAAAGAAATGCAAAATAAAGAGCCTGATTCTGTGGTCTTCCAAGGGGTAAGGAGAAAATTCTAGCACAAAGAACTGGGCACCTGACTATCCTTTTCATAGAGATGAAAAGGATAGTCAGAATAGAAATGTGTCAGGCCTGGAGAAATGGTTCACTGGTTAAAAGCAATTGCTGCTCTTGCAGAGGACCTTCTTTTGGTTCCCAGCACCCACGAGAAGTTAACAACCTTTAGAAACCCTAGTTCCAGATGATCCTACAACTTCTAGCCTCTGTGGGCATTGAACATACAGATGCACTTACAGTCAAGGAAAACATTATATACATAAAAAATAAAATAAAATATTTTTTAAATAGACAATTGTCTAAAACAGTAATAGTAAAACAGAAAATAAGTTCTGGAAGATGAACAAAGCATGTGGTCAATGATCAGGAGTTGGCTAGAAATATTACTGGTCCCATGTATAACATAGGTAAATTAAAAAATAAATGTAATTGAATTCATTAAATTTCTTTTCACACAAAGAAAAAGATATTTGTCCCCATCCTTTCAGTTACAACTAAATAGTAGTGCTGCTTTGGATAAGGGATATTAAATTTTAATTATTGACCTACTGCTGTTCAAAACCTAGAGATCCCTAATGCCTATTGTAATTCAGCCATTTATTTTATCTATTGGGTAGCCAGATATAGGTGCCACAGCAAAAAACAACTTGACATTTTTATTTTGTAAACTAAGAGTTCAACATAAAGCTTTGCAAATCAAAGTTATCTGGACTTTATAAAGCCTTGGTCTACTGAAACAGCCTCATAGTAAAACAGGTGCTAGCATAGGTTTACCTTCCTCCATTAAAATGCAGACTGATATTCAGAAAAGCCACATATTCCCATAACAGAGTGCATTCTGACTCAAAGCATGACTAGGAAGAAGGAACTCTCCATAAGAGAACACCTTCTTATCCACTCTGCCCTGTTTAGGATAGAATAAGTTGAAATTACTTATGAGAAAGAAAATATACTAATTTAAACTCTGGTGCACTGTTGTTTATATTTTCATTTAACTAAGTGTGTATGTATCTGGTTTAAAAATATTTGAAGTAGAGATTTTACTTTTTTCAAAGTCATAACTCATGATAAGAACTCTTTTAAGAAAAGCTATAGAATTATCAACAGATATTTTAATTTTTTTAATTTTTTATTTATTTATTTTTGTATGTGTATGAATGTACTGTCTGCATGCAGGTTTGTGCATCCGTGTCGTGCAATGCCACAGAGGTCAGAAGAGGGTGTCGGATTCCCCTGGAACTGGAGTAAAAGACGGTTCTCAGCCGCCATATTGGTGCTGGGGATCAAACCCAGGTCCTCTGCAAGAGCAGTTGATGCTCTTAACCACTAGGCCATCTCTCCAGCCCCATCAACAGATATTTTAAAGCTAAATAAAATATTTTGGTGCATGTTCATAACAAACTGGAAACAATGTATCTTGTATCCAGAACTGAAATTAGCTGACTGAACAATAGTATGTGTAACTGTAGAATAATATATACATATATTTACCTGTATTACACAATTTTATACTATATTCATGTTATTCCTAAAATAAATATTATCTATTCCTGACATTATAGCAAATCTTCTTACTATGAAAGTGGACAAGTTGCCCTTTTATTTCCATAGGATATGATAGTAAAAGAATTCACCTTTTGGCAATAATTCTATTTAAATTAATGAGGAATTGGATCAATTTTTTTTTTTTTTTTGAGACAGGTCTCCCTATAGCCCCAGCTGGCTTGGAACTCACTCTATAGACCAGGCTGGCCTTGAACTCACAGAAATCTGCCTGCCGTTGCCTCCCAAGTGCTAGGATTAAAGGCATGCACCACCATGCCTGGCTTAAAGATGGTTCTTAGCCGCCATGTGGGTTCTGGGAATCGAAATCTGGTCCTTTTCAAGAGCAGTCCCTGCTCTTAACTGCTGAGTCATCTCTCTAGCCCCAGGATCAATTCTTAATTACAGAAGAAAGTCATGTCACAAAAATAATTTTAAATAGATAATTTAAAGGTCATTTTAAATTAATGTTGGAATATATATTTCAATACTTATAATAAAATATGAATGCATCCTAGGAATAAGCTTTCCATTTGAAATGAAATATAAAATAACACTGTAATCTTAGAAGACCAATCTACAAAAGAGCAAGAACAATTTTCCATTTTGTAATCTATCAATCAAACTGTTTTCTAAAGCCTCTGCCCTGTAACCTAGAATCTGAACTAGATTTTTTCTGTCATTTCTATCCACTTTTATAATGTTCTTATTTTTCTTTTATATTTAGATCAAAATGATTTTATTAAAACATAAATGCCTGTCCATATTAACTATGTACCATGTATGTCACTTTGTGAATATGTAATATAATGTTCAAATCATATTAAATGTATCTATTTCCTCAAGCATTTATAATTTCTATATGGTGAAAATAATTGAATATTTTCTTCTATGTCTTAAATACATTATACATTATTGATACCTATAATCACTCTATTGTGAATTAATATTACATCAACACTTTTTACTCCAATCTTACTGTAGCTTACTACACATTGACCAATATTTCCCCATTGACTAAGAGACTGGAAGGGACTTTATGTATTAGACATATGTTTCAAAAAGACTGCTGGGTCAGTCAAGCTCCCAAATCCTGACTTCCTTCTGTGCTGGAGTCAGCATATCTAGGAACCCTAGGTGGGGCATACTCTTTCTCACCCAACAGTACAGTGTCTCTTGGAGTTCTCAGTCCAGGGTCAGTCCCCCACACATTTCTCTTGCTGTTTTGAGACCTTTTCCCACTTGGCATGGGTCCCATGTCTGATGCCTATGTTGACACAGCTTTACATGTGAAAACCTACAGTCGATTGTAAGTCACTGCTTCTCTATGATCATGCACCAGCCCTGGCTCCAACAGTCTTTCTGCCCCCTCTTCTGCAATGATCCCTGAGCCTGGGTAGGTGAGGTTTAACATAGGGACCTCGTCCAGTGATACACACTCTGGGAGCTCCCGTTTTTGAAGCTTTACTAGCTGTGGTCTCCTGTTTGTGTCATCATGTATTGTGTATGGAAGCATTACCAGTGAGAACTGAGGGGTGAGCTCATTTTCTCTCCGCCCTCATTCTGTGTGTAGAGTTTCCATCGTAGATGTGTATCCTGGGAATGGGGATTTCTAGGATGGGTATGTTCTATGTCTGGACAGCTGTTGGATTCTGCAGTGCCCTCCATCTTTTGCAAAGAGTAGCTTTTTGCTGAGTGGCATATGATATGCTTATCTGTAAATATAAGATTCCATAGTTAGTGTAGTGTGATGGCTAATCCTGGGTGTCAACTTGACTGGACTAAGGAACAAATAAGAGAAAAGGGTCTTCTGATTGGACCACCTCAACCCAGATGGCCCACCCCAAATGTGGGTGTTACCTTCTGCCTGCAGGCAGTATTTAAGGCCACGGCAGCGGGAGCTGGCCCCTTTTTCTTCTTTTTTTTTTTTTTTTTTTTTTGTGAGTTTGTCTTGCTGCGGTGATCAACCTTTCGGATCCCAGCGTGTACTGAGACTGGCAGATCTCCTGGAATCCATTCGAGCCTTCAGCACTAGACTGGGACTCCTGAGACATCCAGCCTTGCAGACTGAGCAGTTCCCTGGATTCCCGGCCTCACCAGTTCAGCGCTACTGTTGAGCTCCGTCACGTGAGCAAATCAATAAATTGTATATAGTTATATATATTCATTCTGTTTCTTTAGAGAACCCTGACTAATACAGATTTTGGTACCAGAAGTGGTTCTAGAGAAACAGAATTGAAAGGATGAATTTCTTTAGTGGGCTTGGTAGCCTCTGGAGCCAGCTCTCCAACCCAATGAAGCCTAGAGTTACTGAAGGCTCTCCTGGTGGCATGAAGAGGAATGATAATCCTTGGTGCAGACTATTTGATCTAATTATGAAGATAGATCCATTTGTGACCCTGCCTGCAGGGACATGTAATTACAGGTACCCGAGGGAGACCCCAAAACCTGTAAGATAGACGAGAGAGAGAAATGAGACCAGGCAAACTCTTGTCGAGGTCTGATTTATTGCAGGGTAAGAGTACAATTTATAGGGTAGTGAAGCGGGATGAAGGGAGGGGGTAGAGGGTAACTCTTGCAAAAAGTTCAAAAGTTTATCAAGCGGGTTACTCAAGCGGGTTGCTGCACCAGCAGAAACTGTTTGCTTGTGATAAGCTTCCTCTGGAACATCTTGTGGTTAATCTTGCAAGTCCTCATGCGTCAGTAACTCATTCTTGGGCAAGGCAGGAAACTTCTCTGCATGTCTGCACTTTTATGGGAACAGCTCTGAAGCTATTTCAGAGTTAACCCTTTATGAGTGGGCTTACAGCTCCTCACATATCCCCCTTCTTTATATTAAGAAGGCTCAGGAGATATTCAGGCAGAGTGGCATCATCAGCCGATTGTGTGGCCGTCCCTGTCTTAGGTTCAACCTCTACAAGACCCTCTTCCTTACCCGTCTTTGGACACCCTGTTGTCCTCAGGGCTCCTGTCTTAGGTCGGTAAGAGGGGAGAGGAAGTTGCCCGTCTTTGGGGTGGCCACCTGGACTGGAACAGGCTAGCCTACTCTATAGCCTGAGGATGATAACTTATAGGGAGCAAAAGTCAAGCCAGTTGGCAGGTGCAGGAACAGTGGCAGGTGCAGGGTTATCATCTTCTTTTTCTTTGATGGCCAAGCGATGGTAATGGACTTGGGCTGTAAGTGAGGAATCTATTTGGGGCTTAACAAAATGTGTTAATCGATTAAGCACCCATGGTCCAAAAGAAATTAACAGGATCAACCCAAGAACAGGTCCCAAGAGACCAGGTAGTAAGGTGGTTAACCAGGGAGAGGTTGAGAACCAATTTTTGTACCAAGATTCTTGTTGTTCACGTTCCCTTTTTCTTTTTTCTAATCCTTCTCTAACTTTTTGTAATGAATCTTTAACTACACCAGAATGATCAGCATAGAAGCAACACTCTTCTTTTAAAGCTGCACATAAGCCTCCTTGTTGTAATAGCAATAGATCTAACCCTCTTCGATTTTGTAGTACCATCTCTGCCAGAGATGAGAGGGATTCCTATAAATGACTGATTGCTTTTTCTAGTTTTTCTATGTCTCCATCTATGGAAGCTCTAAGCACATTATAACCTTGTTGTTGAGTAATTAGTGCTGATATCCCAGTGCCAGCCCCTGCCAAACCCAGACCTAGCAGCACTGCAACAGTAACTACAGTTATGGGTTCTTGCTTATGCCTAATTGAGGCAGCGGATGTCCAAAATTGTCACAGCTCCTCACTAGAATAATAGGTTACTCTAGGCATTAATTGAACTGCGACACAAAAATCTTTTTCTAATAATGCTTAGCCACACAGGAAGTGATGCCACTGGAGCAGGCCCACCAAGCATTAAAAGGAGGAACTAAGTATTTGTTAGTATAGCTGGACAATTTAGAGCTACACAGATTAGGATATGAGGCTGACGTGTTTCCAATGCAGATACCAGCACCCCGAATATCAGGCAAAGTGAGTCTTGGTCCTGATTGAGCCCACCTACACACAGAGTGATTATCTGTTTGTAATAAATGTATTACAGAGATTGCTATTCCTTCATAAAAGGGAGGGCGAGCGGACAAACAGAGCCAGCAATCTTGAATGAGCTTAGGTCGAGAGACATTTAGGGCTTGAAAAGTATAAGACAGTAGTTTGAATAATGTTTCTTCATTAGAAGTTGGGGCAAGTGGAACAATAAGTGGCAGGGAGGAGGTCTCAGGGTGATAGGGGAGGGTGGCAGGGGAGGTAGTTGTGGCAGGGGCGGGGTTTATGAAAACAGATGGGGAAGGTTTCTTGGGGGACGGCACAGAAAATACCTTTGGCCGTCTCTGCGGACCATTGCTTGGGGGAGCCAGCACTATATTGGGACCGACACCTGTCTTACGATAAAGTGGTAGTTCTAGGCGTCTCAATGTGAACAGAATTCCTGCATCATAGCCTTCTTTATATATGCGAAGTCCCCAGGTCAGCCCCACCCACTCTTGAAATCTTTTACCTGATTCAGTAAAAGAGATTTCTATTGGGTTACACCTACGAGTTACATCCCTAGAATAAACACAGGAGGTTCCTGAATTCCCCCTGATAACTTTAATAAGGCCAGGGTGCTGCTTAATCCAGGAGCATGTGCTTGTCTTTTCACATCCCCAGGATTTACAAAAAAACTCCTGTTGACCACCACATTGGGATGCCAACTTTTTGGAAGTAGGAGCCGGGCAAACGTAAAAACAATAGGTTTTAAGTTCTTGCATAGCATTTGGAGCCCCACATCCTGGGATTTCCATTTTACTTTCATGCCAGGGATCCCATAGGAGGAGGTCACAGAGGGCCACTCTGAGTATTGGCCACCAAGTTCCTCGTGGATGAATTTCACTGACGTGGGTTAGCACGGATTGAGAGCTAGGTGTTATGATTTGCCAGGTTATATTCCAGGGCTCATGGATGTTGTTAGTAGTGGCCCCACCTCTGATAGTCCCAAGGAGACAGACAAGGGGAAGAAGGGGAAGAGTCCTGTGGCAGCAGAGGAAAACCATGACCCAGAAAAAGAAAGAGGAGAGGGTAAAGGTACAAAGGGCAAAAGCTTCCATGTCTGACCATTCAAACCTGTTGTTTTGTCCGGTTACATTCCAGGACTCATGAATGTTGGAGGTGGAACCAACGATTTTGATGGTCCCGCAGAGGATGGTCAGAAGGGGAATCATTTCTGCAAGAAAATATAAATACCATTCTCAGGCGCCACCCTGGGTTGGGTTAATGGGCTTTATTAAGCGTTCTGGGAGCCACCTTGCCCCATTTTCAGAAGTGTCAAAGACACATGCATGGCCTTTTCCCCATATGAGTACCGGGTCAGGGCCTTTCCATTTGTTTGTCATAGGATCTTTCCACAACATTTTTGTGTAATCTGTTTTAGTGGTTGGGTGCCATAAGCGATCAGCGGCTGATTTTCCTTTCAAGTCCAAATTTAGAAAATTAAGGACGAAGAGAGCATGAGACAGCAGAAGTTTGCTGTTTCCTTTTAGGGGATATAACTGTTCTTGGCTTGCTAATTTGGTTAGGGTATGTTTAAGTGTTTGATTTGCTCTTTACACAATTCCTTGTCCCTGTGGATTGTAGGGGATGCCTGTGATGTGTTTGATTTTCAACTGGGCACAGAATTGTTGAAACTTTTGGCTAGTATACCCAGGGTCATTATCTGTTTTTAAGCATTTAGGCTGCCCCATAACAGCGAAGGTTGATAACATGTGGGCTATTACATTTTTTGTGGCTTCCCCTGACTGTGCTGTGGCATGTATAAATCCACTAAAGGTGTCAATAGAGACATGAATAAATTTTAGTTTTCCAAAAGATGCGACATGGGTATCATCCATCTGCCATAGTTCTCCAGGTGTCATCCCTCTAGGGTTGACTCCTGTGTGTGGTTCTGGCAGGAAAGTCAGGCAATTTTTACAATTTTTAACAATTTGGTGAGCCTGTTCCCTATTAATCCCAAAGCGGAGGTGAAGGGTGTGAGCGTTTAGGTGATGGAGAGTATGTGCTTCCTGGGCATCTCTTAATGGGTCTGTTGTTTTTACAATGTCTACAAGGCCCACCAGGCGAGTGGCTAAATCAGCCTTATCATTGCCTTGGGATAGTGGACCAGGGAACCCAGAATGAGCACGTATGTGTCCAACATAGAAAGGGTGATTTCGATCTCTTAGCAATTGTTGCAACCTAAGGAATAGTGAGAAGGTTGTTGTAGTAGGTTGAATTAATGGGACATTTTCTAGGACTTGTAAGGATCTGACAACATAATGGCTGTCTGAGTATAAATTGAATGGGGTGTCTTTAAGTTTTTGAAAGACTATTAGGACACCTTGAAGCTCTACCAGTTGGGCTGAGGTATGGCTTGTGGGCACCTGGTAAGTCTGATTATTTATTACATAGGCAGCCATCCCTGTGGATGATCCATCAACAAAAACCGTTGGGGCATTTTTAATAGGGGAGCTCTTGGTGATGGAGGGAAAAACAAAAGGTGTAACTTTAAGAAATTGAATTAGTTTGTCTGCTGGGAAATGATTATCAAATTGTCCCTGGTAAGTGGTTAACAATATTGTCCATTCATCATCCTTTTGCTGTAGCCATTTTAACTGGTCAGTATTATAAGTGGTTATGATAATGTCTGGTTCTTTTCCAAAATGTCTGACAGAGGTGTGCAGGCCCACGGAGCTAAGTGCGCAGACCAGGGAGGGATAGGTGGTGAGGGTGAGTACCTTAGAGTGTGTGGCTGGCAAATGGATCCATAAAAGGGGTGTCTGTTTTTGCCAAAGGAGACCTGTTGGAGAGTGTGGTGTGGGGAATATTATGAGGAAGAGAGCTTTATGGGGATCAAAATATCCTATATTTTGATTAGAGATAGCCTTTTCTATAATATGTAATGAGGCTTCAGCCTTTGGAGATAAATTCTTAGGGGATGTTGGGTCAGAATCTCCTTTTAAAATATCAAATAAGGGCTTAAGCTCATAGGTAGTTAATTTGAGATATGGGCGGAGCCAATTAATGTCTCCCAGAAGTTTTTGGTAATCATTTAATGTTGATAGACAAGTTCTTTTAATTTGGATCTTTTGAGTAGAGATTTGGTTTTTTTGTAAATGGAACCCTAGAAAAGAGTAAGGGTCGTGTGTCTGTATTTTTTCTGGGGGTATGAGAAATCCACGCTGTTGAAGGTTTATGATTAATTGTTGAGAGATATGTTGAGCCTCTCCAATGGTGTCAGTGGCTATTAATAGATCATCCATATAATGAATAATATAAGCCTTGGGATGTCTTATCCTAATAGGGTTAACTGTGCTACATATTGTTGGCATAGGGTGGGACTGTTAGCCATTCCTTGTGGCAGTACACACCACTGGAAATGTGGATTGGGTCCTATGTGGTTGACCATAGGAATGGAAAAGGCAAAGCATTTGCAATCATCCGGGTGGAGGGGAATGGAGAAAAAACAGTCTTTAATATCAATGACAATTTTATAATGGTCTTTTGGAATGGCCACTGGAGAAGGCAGGCCAGGCTGCAGAGCCCCCATGGGGACCATGGTTTTATTGACAGCCCTAAGGTCTTGTAACAATCTCCAAGTTCCGTTTTTCTTTTTAATTATAAAGATTGGGGAGTTCCATGGTGAGGTGGAGGGCTCAAGGTGGCCGAGCGTTAACTGTTCCTGCACTAAAAGTAACGCGGCCTGTATTTTTTGTTGAGGTAGGGGCCACTGATCAATCCAGACTGGATCATCATTTTTCCATGTGATTTTGTCAGCCTGGAGTGCAGGATCATCAGTGGCCCTTAGGAAAAATTTTCTGCTCCTAATCCTAAATTTTTTGGATGGGGGGTAACCTGTATGGGTGTCACTGGGCCCTGTTCCTTTTTCCCCAGTCCTTTTCCTGGGAGGTGTCCCATGCATAGCATCTGTCCTGTTACTATTTCATTTGGGCTACACATAAGCACACCCATTTGTGATAAGATGTCCCTCCCCCACAAATTTACTGGCAATCCCTTAACTATATATGGTGTTATAACTCCTTTATTATTTTGTTTATCTATCCAGGTCAAAAGTTTAGAGATTTGTAGAGTATTTTGTGTCTGCCCTATTCCTTTTAAATGAGTGGCAGAGGCTGCAAGTGGCCAGGCTTTAGGCCAATGTTTTTGAGCAATAACTGTAACATTGGCTCCTGTGTCCATAATTCCTTGAAACTTTTTCCCTTCAATCCATAATGTAAGGGTGGGTCGCTCATGGGTTAGTTGTTGGACCCAATAAACATCTGATGACCCTGGATGTGAGGAGCCTCTTTTTGCTTGTATGTATGGGAAGTCTCCCGTTAAGGGAAGGGGAACAGCCTGTGCTATGCGCTGTCCAGCCTGTATAGATATAGGTCCGTTTGGGGAGGAGGCCAAAATTTTCATTTCTCCAGTATAATCAGAATCTACCATGGTGGGTACCACTGACAGTCCACCAATGGATGCTGAAGCCCGTCCGAGGATCAGAAAAAAGGCTCCAGATGGGGGGGCATATTGTCCTGTTTCCAGGATTTGAATCCCCTGGTCTGGTGTTAATATTCGAGGGGAGGTGGAACACAGGTCCAGTCCTGCGCTTCCTGGGGTGGCTCTGGACAGCGACTGGGCCCCAACCCTTGAGACATTGGGCTTTGGGATGGGGCCCGGGGCAGGCCCTTCCACCCGTTTCCCGACAGCGGGGGCAAGGGATTTCCTTCTATGTCTGTTTTTGAGTGACATTCATTGGCCCAATGTTTTCCTTTTTTGCATCGAGGGCAAATTTTGTTAGGCCGTTTATGGGCCTGACTACCTGTGGCATCCTCATTGTTATGGTTGGGTGGAGTATAGTCCAATTGATTAGGATTTGGGGGGGGGGGGGATTTGGACATTGTCTTGCAAAATAGCCTGTCTGTCCACATCTGAAACATTTATCATTTTTATTTAACATGGCCCCCATTGCCAAGGTGACTCCCTCTGTTATTCCTTTAGACAGTTTATGGGAAAAGGAATCTACATCATTGCAAATTCTGATCACTTCATTAATATCTTTTCTTTTGTAGATGCTTCTAAGGGCCGCCCTGCATGCTGGATTGGCATTTTCATAAGCTAATTGTTTTAAGAAGGGATCATTTTCATTTTTTAAATTTAGAGTTTTTTCAGCCACTTTGAGGAGACGTCCTATAAATTGGACATAGGGTTCATTAGTTCCTTGGATTATTTTTGTAAGGGGCATAGTAATGGATTTATCAGAGGGGATGGTTCTCCAGGTCATCATTGCAGCTTCAGTTACTTGAGCTAGCAATCCCGGGGGAAGTTGAATTTGTTTAGTTTCAGAGATGTATCTGCCTTGGCCAGACAGTTTGTCAAAAGTCCATTCTTTGGTATTAGCTTTCTGTGCATTGGCTTTGGCTAGTTTATGGCATTTATCTAAGAACTCTGCCTTCCAAGTTAAGTGTTGCAGGTGGGCAGCACACAGCCTGTGTGACTCGATACCATTCTGCTGGTGATAGATAGCCTCCTTCTGCTAAAGAGTCTATGAGGCTGATAGTAAAGGGAGCTGCGTGTCCATAATTATGGACTGCAGAATTAAGGTTTTTAAGGTGTTTGAATTTTATTTTTTTATATTGGTTTTGGTGCACATCAGGGCTGCCCTCTTCCTCACTATCACTTTCACTTTCAGACGGGGATCTCGCCCAGTGCCACTCTCTCCGGCAATTACGCCATTGCGGAGAGCGCCCGTGCTCAGAGCGTCCACGTTCTGCTTCCTCCTCTCTATTTTCTTGGGTAGAATCTATTGGGTCGGATTCTGATTCACTATCCTGGTTATGGCTGTTATTTAGATCAGGATCATTATCTTGGTTAGTTGAGGTCTGGGAACGGGTTAGGATTGGGTAAGTTTGAAAAGGAGCCTTAGGTTTTTTAACATTGTTTGACTTATGTTTTATTTTTGGGACAGCAGAGGAGGTTTGTACTATAGGGGTGCCACCAACTTGTATTTTAGATTGTGGCTGCTGAATGTTTAAGGTTAAGGTGGACAGTTCCTGTTGTAAATCAAGGACTTGTTTTAAATTAGTTATTTGATTGGTGAGTAGTTTTTTGGTCTCCAAAAGGGGTTTAACATCAGGAAATGGAAGATAAGGTGGTGGGGGAGTGATCCCAGGCCACACATGGTCTGTGGGGTAAATCTCTTTCTCAGAAAGTGGGTTTGGGGTTTTTATTATTGGGAATGTTTGGCAGAAATGCCCTTCCTCATTGGCCTCTAGGGCAGTAGGTTCCTTAGGTAGCAGTGGATAGAGGGGGGATGGTTTAGGGTGTTTAGGTTTTGGGGGAGCGGATGCTGGATCGTCAGATGGGATTTCTAAAATGACTGACGGGCATGGGGAACACTCCTTTTTAATGGAAAGGGCCGAGGAAGGGCGGCTAATGGGTTTCAGAAATTGCTCTGTTGTTTCAATTATAGGTATGGTTTGGGGGGGGATCCTGAATTATCTCATTAATAACAGTCCAATAAGTAAAAGTCTGGACAGGAATGCTATCTGGTCCCTTAGTTTGTATGATGCAGTCAAGATGTTGTTTTACCTTTTTCCATGGTTTGGGGTGGATTGAGGGCCCATCAAGGACCACCCAGGGACATGTATCCCCTATGAATATAAAAAATCAAGTTAAATCTTTTTTCTTAACCCGAATTCCTCTCTCTCAGAAAGCTGTCTTGAAGTGCTGAATAAACTTTTCTTCTTTAGACAGTGAATGGCCCATCTTTAATTTGAGACAAAGAACTACTCACCTCTTATCCGCGAGGATCTGGCTCCGTGGGTGGTGGGGTGTCCTCCTTTTTACTGTATCGACTGGCCGGTCCTCCTTATTCCTTTGTCTGGTGAGGGGTCTCTTACCTCGAGCCCCACATTGGGCGCCAATATGACCCTGCCTGCAGGGACATGTAACAACAGGTACCCGAGGGAGACCCCAAAACCTGTAAGATAGACGAAAGAGAGAAATGAGACCAGGCAAACTCTTGTCGAGGTCTGATTTATTGCAGGGTAAGTGTACAATTTATAGGGTAGTGAAGCTGGAAGAAGGGAAGGGGTAGAGGGTAACTCTTGCAAAAAGTTCAAAAGTTTATCAAGCGGGTTACTCAAGCGGGTTGCTGCACCAGCAGAAACTGTTTGCTTGTGATAAGCTTCCTCTGGAGCATCCTGTGGTTAAATTTGCAAGTCCTCATGCATCAGTAACTCATTCTTGGGCAAGGCAGGAAACTTCTCTGCACGTCTGCACTTTTACGGGAACAGCTCTGAAGCTATTTCAGAGTTAACCCTTTATGAGCGGGCTTACAGCTCCTCACACATTTGACTCACCTAACTCACCTCTTGTGAGAAGCAAGGAATTTAGTGACTCTATATATAAAACGTTCGAGAAATTGCGGAAAAATCAGGAAAATAATGTTGCCTTGTTGCTCTTAGCATGTCTGGATAAACTGATAGAGGAAAATATGGAGCTCGGTGATAAAAATGACCAGCTCCGGATTCGAAACAACAGTTTAAAGATTTCCAAGTGTGCTCTGGAAGAGAATCTTCTCTCCAGCAGCCAAAGAGCTAAAGCAGCAGAAAATCAAGCTGGAGCCCTTATTACATGGTTGGCTGATTTACAACGCAAATTTAATTCCCAGCCACGAAAAGTGTCAGCAGTTAAAGTGAGAGCACTGGTGGGGAAAGGGTGGAACCCTGAAACTTGGGATGGAGATGTGTGGGAGAACTATGATGATGAGGATTTTGAACCCTCGGATTCTGAGGGATTTTCTTTATCTGAGGAATTAACCTCCCCACCCTCAGCAGAGAATCCACACCCTGCAGATCCCTCCTCCCCACCCTTGCCTGAGGAAATTAATCCCCCCCTCCCAGTGGGAGCTGATGTCCCTCAGGGCCCAACAATTGTTGCCTCTAGACCTATAACCAGATTGAAGTCTAAGCAAGCCCCTCAAGGTGAGATAGAAAGTGTGGTCCACGAGGAGGTGCGATATACTACTAAAGAAATTAATGAGTTTGCTGATTCATTCCGGCAGAAGCCTAAGGAATATGTGTGGGAATGGATTTTAAGGGTGTGGGATAATGGTGGAAGGAATATAAAATTGGATCATACTGAGTTTATCGATATGAGCCCACTGAGTAGAGATTCTAGGTTTAACATGGAAGCTCGAGCAGTTAAAAAAGGTGTTAAAAGTTTATTTGAATGGTTGGCTGATGTATTTATTAAAACATGGCCTACTAACAGCGAGTTAGAGATGCCTGATATTCCTTGGCTTAGTATTGATGAAGGGATTGTGAGGGTCAGGCAGATGGGCATGCTCGAGTGGATTCGAAGTGTAAAACCACATTCTCCACAATATGAGGACCCAGAGGACATGCCACTCACTGAATTTATAAGATGGAAAGTACTGAGAGAGACACCAGAACATTTGAAGAGCTTTGTTTTTGCTCTATTTCTTATGCCAGATCTTACAGTTAGAGAAGTTGTGGCTCGTTTGCATAAATTAAATGTACACGTAGTAGGTCTAACAGGACCTCAGGGTAGGCGTCAGGTGGCAGCACTGAATCGCAGAAGGCCAGATGAGCGTAGTTACAGTAATTATCATAATGGGTGGCAAAGGCAAAACAATACCTATAATGGCATGACCCGAAATGATCTTTGGAACTGGCTAATTAATCATGGTGTTCCCAGGAACCAAATACATAAGAAGCCTACTAAGTTTTTATTTGATCTGTATAAGCAGAAAAGCTCTAGAACGAATGACAGGAAGTCAACATTTGATTTTAGGAGTAGCGAATCCCGCCCAGTTGACCGGTTTCCAGACTTGAGACAGTTCACAGACCCAGAACCCCTTGAATGAAGGGGTGGCCGGGTTCCAGTGAGGAAGGACCTTGTCACAATACCAAAGAGTTATGCTGTTTGCCTTCCTCCTGTCCTTCCCCAGAGGGACCTGAGGCCTTTTACTAGGGTAACTGTACACTGGGGAAAAGGAAATAATCAGACTTTTCGAGGCCTATTGGATACTGGTTCTGAGTTGACACTGATCCCAGGAGACCCTAAAAAGCATTGTGGCCCTCCGGTTAAAGTAGGGGCCTATGGAGGTCAGGTGATAAATGGAGTTTTGGCTGAAGTCCGACTCACGGTGGGCCCAGTGGGTCCCAGAACGCATCCCGTAGTTATTTCCCCAGTCCCAGAATGTATAATTGGGATAGATATAATTAGAAATTGGCAGAATCCCCACATTGGTTCCCTGATCTGTGGAGTGAGGGCTATTATGGTTGGAAAGGCCAAATGGAAACCATTGGTGTTGCCTCTACCAGGGAAAATAGTGAACCAAAAACAGTATCGTATCCCTGGAGGGATTGCGGAGATTAATGCCACTATCAAGGATTTGAAAGATGCAGGGGTGGTGATTCCTACCACATCTCCATTTAACTCTCCAATTTGGCCTGTGCAAAAGACAGATGGATCATGGAGAATGACAGTTGACTATCGAAAACTCAACCAAGTAGTGACACCAATTGCAGCCGCTGTACCAGATGTGGTGTCCTTACTCGAGCAGATTAATATGTCTCCTGGTACCTGGTATGCAGCTATTGATCTGGCCAATGCTTTTTTCTCAATACCGGTTCATAAGGACCACCAGAAGCAATTTGCTTTCAGCTGGCAAGGCCAACAGTATACCTTTACTGTCTTACCTCAGGGGTATGTTAACTCTCCAGCGTTGTGCCATAACTTAGTTAGAAGGGATCTTGATCGCCTGACTCTTCCACAAAATATCACACTGGTCCACTATATTGATGATGTTATGTTGATTGGACCCAGTGAACAGGAGGTAGCAGCTAGCCTAGACTTGTTGGTAAAGCATATGCGCATGAGAGGATGGGAAATAAATCCAACTAAAATTCAAGGGCCATCTACCTCGGTGAAGTTTCTAGGAGTTCAGTGGTGTGGAGCATGCAGAGACATTCCTTCTAAGGTAAAGAATAAGTTGTTGCACCTGGCCCCTCCCTCCACCAAGAAAGAAGCACAACGTCTGGTGGGTCTTTTTGGATTCTGGAGGCAGCACATTCCTCATCTGGGTGTGTTACTACGACCCATATATCAGGTGACTCGTAAGGCAGCAAACTTTGAGTGGGGCTTGGAACAGGAAAAGGCTCTTCAACAGGTCCAGGCTGCGGTGCAGGCTGCTCTGCCCCTAGGGCCATATGATCCAGCAGACCCAATGGTGCTTGAGGTATCAGTGGCAGATAGAGATGCTGTCTGGAGTCTGTGGCAGGCTCCCATAGGGGAATCACAGCGGAGGCCCTTGGGATTTTGGAGCAAGGCTCTACCTTCATCTGCAAACAACTATTCTCCTTTTGAGAGACAGCTCTTAGCCTGCTATTGGGCCTTAGTGGAAACTGAACGTTTGACAATGGGCCACCAAGTCACCATGCGACCTGAGCTGCCCATCATGAGCTGGGTGTTATCTGACCCACCAGACCATAAAGTAGGACGTGCACAGCAACAGTCCATTGTCAAATGGAAGTGGTACATACGGGACAGGGCCCGGGCAGGCCCTGAGGGCACAAGCAAGCTACATGAAGAAGTTGCCCAAATGCCTATGGTTCCCACTCCTGTTACAATGTCTCCTGGGCTTAAGCATGCACCTATGGCTTCATGGGGTTTGCCCTATGATCAGTTGACTGAGGAAGAGAAGACTAGGGCCTGGTTTACTGATGGTTCTGCACGCTATGCAGGCACCACCCAGAGGTGGACAGCTGCAGCATTACAGCCAATTTCTGAAACAACCCTAAAGGACACTGGTGAAGGAAAGTCTTCACAGTGGGCAGAACTTCGGGCAGTGCACATGGTTGTGCATTTTGCCTGGAAGGAGAAATGGCCAGAGGTTCGATTATATACTGATTCATGGGCTGTAGCCAATGGTTTGGCTGGATGGTCAGGGACTTGGAAGGAGCATGACTGGAAAATTGGTGAGAAAGACATTTGGGGAAGAAGTATGTGGATAGAGCTCTCTGAATGGTCAAAGGATGTGAAGATACTTGTGTCTCATGTAAATGCTCATCAAAAGGTGATCTCAGCAGAGGATGAGTTTAATAATCAAGTAGATCGGATGACTCGTTCTGTGGATTGTCAGCCTCTTTCTCCAGCTATCCCTGTTGTTGCTCAATGGGCCCATGAACAAAGTGGTCATGGTGGCAGAGATGGAGGTTATGCATGGGCTCAACAGCATGGACTCCCACTCACTAAGGCTGATCTGGCTACAGCTGCTGCCGAGTGCCAGATTTGCCAACAGCAGAGACCAACATTGAGCCCCCGATATGGTGCTATTCCCCGGGGTGACCAGCCAGCAACCTGGTGGCAGGTTGACTACATTGGACCACTTCCATCATGGAGGGGACAGCGTTTTGTTCTTACAGGAATAGATACTTATTCTGGTTATGGATTTGCCTTTCCTGCACGTAATGCTTCTGCCAAAACTACCATCCAGGGACTTACGGAATGCCTTATCCACCGTCATGGTATTCCTCACAGCATTGCTTCTGACCAAGGAACTCACTTCACAGCCAAAGAAGTGCGACTGTGGGCCCATGGTCATGGTATCCACTGGTCTTACCATGTTCCCCACCACCCAGAAGCAGCTGGCTTGATAGAACGATGGAATGGCCTCTTGAAGACACAGTTACAGCGCCAATTAGGTAGCAATACCCTGGAGGGCTGGGGCAAGGTTCTCCAGCAAGCAGTATATGCTTTGAATCAGCGTCCACTATATGGTACTGTTTCTCCTATAGCCAGAATTCATGGGTCCAGGAACCAAGGGGTGGAAGTGGGAATGATTCCACTCACTATCACCCCTAGTGACCCAGTAGGAAAATTTTTGCTTCCTGTACCCACGACCTTGCGTTCTGCTGGTCTAGACGTTTTGGCTCCAATGGGGGGAGTGCTTTTGCCAGGAGATACAGCAAACGTTCTATTGAACTGGAAGCTAAGACTTCCCCCTGGCCACTTCGGGCTTCTACTGCCTTTAAGCCAACAGGCTAAGGAAGGAATAACAGTAGTAGGAGGAGTGATTGATCCAGACTACCATGGGGAAATTGGACTTTTTCTCCACAATGGGGGCAAGGAAGATTATGTCTGGAAGGCAGGAGATGCTGTAGGGCGCCTTCTGGTGCTACCATGTCCTATGATTAAGGTCAATGGGAAACTCCAACAACCCAAACCAGACAGGACAATAAATGGCCCAGACCCTTCAGGGATGAAGGTATGGGTCACTCCTCCAGGGAAAGAGCCAAGACCTGCAGAGGTGCTTGCTGATGGCGGAGGAAATACAGAATGGGTAGTAGAAGAAGGTAGTCATAAATATCAGCTGAAGCCACGGGACCAGTTGCAGAAACGTGGATTATAATAGATATTAACCTTCGTCCTATTTGGTTAAGAATGTGCTTGTTTATATATGTATATATATATATATATATGTATGTATATTAAGTGGATACTTGTGTTCCCTTTTGAATGTGCAACTGAGATATGTGTTAAGTGTTGTCATATTTAGGTTATTAGATACTGAAGGACTAAGTTCTTCTCAAGGACATTACCACCTACTCTAAGATATAATGCTTTGCTATTGCACATGAGATACTTATAACATGTTAGGTGGAATTATGACCCTGCCATCGTTTGCAATTGACATTTAAGCAGAGGCTATTTATTGGGTGTCAAGTTGACAAGGGGTGGACTTGTGATGGTTAATCCTGGGTGTCAACTTGACTGGACTAAGGAACAAATAAGAGAAAAGGGTCTTCTGATTGGACCACCTCAACCCGGATGGCCCACCCCAAATGTGGGTGTTACCTTCTGCCAGCAGGCAGTATTTAAGGCCACAGCAGCGGGAGCTGGTCCCTTTTTTTCCTCCTGCGGCTTGCTTCTCTCATCTGGTGAGTTTGTCTTGCTGCTGTGATCAACCTTTCGGATCCCAGCGTGTACTGAGACTGGCAGATCTCCTGGAATCCATTCGGGCCTTCAGCACTAGACTGGGACTCCTGAGACATCCAGCCTTGCGGACTGAGCAGTTCCCTGTATTCCCGGCCTCTCCAGTTCGGTGCTACTGTTGAGCTCCGTCATGTGAGCAAATCAATAAATTGTATATAGTTATATATATTCATCCTGTTGCTTCTGTTTCTTTAGAGAACCCTGACTAATACATGTAGGGTAAAAAATTTCATTTGTCTAGAGATATGACATCAGTCGGCTTTCCTCTAGGTTCTGTATCTTCTCTAGTCCTGTGCATTTGGCTGGGTTTATAGTGGCTCTCAGGAGTTCACTCCCATTGAAAGGCTTCCAAATCCAATTTGACCATCCTGCAGATAACAGTGCCTCCACTGCACCAATAGAGGCAGTTTGCTGGGCAACTCATCATGGTTGCTACACTGTGGTACTGGGTTTTTCTATTGGCTGATTTTCTCTCATAGCAGTGTGCACATTGTTTAGCATTTTAAGCATTTAAATTCAGATAGAAAGTTTCCAGTTTCCATTAATCTAAGTCTTATCCCTGAAGCATGTCCTGTCCTGAACAACAGGGTCTTATTTTCTATTTCTGGTAGATAATAAAGAGCTTTGGAGATAGCCTGCTTTGTTTTGAGAGTTATTTGCATCCCTCTCCCCAACCATACAAAGTGAAGGATTCTCTGTCTTACACTAGGTTCCCTGCCATACAGCCACTAGGTTGCACAACCTGTGCATGAATATTCAGTGTATGTGAATTTCTCATGAGGTTCTCAGGGGCACCACATTAAAGTCTGGATTTCCTAGCCTCTCAAGTTGCAATCATATCTATTCTTTCTTTTTCCCTTATCATTCCCTCCTCTCTCCCCAATCTCAGCACCCCCATCATCCCCACCCTCCCTTCTCCTGACCTTCTTGACCTCCATCATAGCCCCCTGTTTGTCTCCACCTCCTCCCCTCCCAACCCAACACCCACACCTTCCCCATAGCCCCCCTAGTAACATCTGTTCCTTACAGTCCTCCTGTTTCTGGATTTTTCTTTTCCTTTACCTACATGTATCCTTTCCCATTTCTTGGCTCCTGGTGCTATATTACTTACATAAGGGTTTTGGTGCTACGATCCACAAATGAGAGAGAATATACATCACCTGGGTTTATGCCTCTGTGTTACTTCACTCAGAATAACATTCTCTAGTTGTATCCACTTACCTGTGAACATATAATTCTCAAATAAAAAATATTTTGAAATTAATTATAAATTTGAGCACACAAACAAAAATCCAGACATCCAGTAAAAACAGAAACCACAAATATGATATGACATTTTTAACACCACATTAAAATTCAAATAAATCATTTTTAGCATTCGATTGTGTTAATTATGCCCTGCATACTGTTATTTTACAGTCATTAATTACATTAGTGAGAAGTTTCAAACTTGTTTTTAAACTTTGTAAACGTCATACAGATTTAACATTACACCACCCCTCTATTAAGTCTTAGACACATTCCAAGGTCTGATAGCCACCCTTGGCAGGAAGCTATCCCATAGCTCTACATCATAGAGGAGATTCCAAGCTTGGTCATTCGCCTGGGATGCTCAGGGTCCAGAGGAAATTCTTTTCCAGCACCTTAATAAAGACATCCTGGAACAGACATATTACTGAAAGTCTCTCCCTCGCCCACCCCAAAGACCCTTAGCCAAAAGTACAAGTAAATGAATGGCTGAACAGTGAAGAGGAAGCTAAGTCGTAAGTGGATAGATTACACCTCACTATATGTTTTATTCAGCTTAACGTTTCATTATTTTTAATTCAAATATTTTAGAGAGAAATAGATTTGTCTTCTACAGCTCTCTTCTACACATATTTTTATTCTTCTTGAAGAGATGGTTAAAACCTATTTAATGATTATTGCTGGATGTAAGTATAATCATTATGTTTCCCATCTAGTCACAAAAATGTTTGCTTTCCTTTAAAATAAACCATCAAAATATTTTAGTAAGTATATTACCATCTATTCACAAAATATGTTTGTGTTGCTATAAAATTAATTATTGAGTTCTAACATAGAACTTTATAATGAATCAGGAAACTTAAAACTAGAAATGATTGTATAAGTCTGTCAAGAAATGACACAAATAAATTATTCTAGTAAATATGTAGGAAAGCTTTTCTTCCTACTGTCATTGGAGAAGCAGTTTCTGAATTTGAGCTCTGAAGGCTAGTGTTTCTTGGAGTATTAGTTGGCTGTGATAAATATCAAAACAAGTGAACTATTTGAACAAGAAGTACTAATCAAAAGTTTTCAGAAGAAAGTTAAAAACGAAAAGAAAGGAGATGAAAATAAGAGAAATGAAGGAATCTATGACTAAGCTACTTTTTCTTTAAAGTATTTTCTTGTCCTTTGAATAACTTCAAATACATACATATTATAGTTTTACTTCAAACAAATAATTATACCAGTCTTCACTTTTCAATTATAACATGCCTTCTCCTCTAGGATGGGTAACTATTATCTCTGTCACATTTAGGTAGCCTTTTCAGGAAAGGCAATCCTTGACTATTTAGGACAAAGAAAATGAATTTCAATCATTTTGCTGGCTCAGTCCTCAGATTTGTCTTTCTTTAAGTCATTTTGCTGGCTCAGACCTCAGATTTGTCTTTCTTTAAGTCATTTTGCTGGCTCAGTCCTCAGATTTGTCTTTCTTTAAGTACTAGAAGTTCTAATATATTATTCAGAATGAAACCACTTTCTTGATGCAGAATATTTCAAGATCTATCAAGAACAGAGCATGTTTGCTGAAGAAATGACACCTTTGAAATCTTGAATCTGGCTGACATTTCCTTTTTTGGGCTTCTTCAAGAGTAATGGTTACAGATTGACTAAGTGTTGAGAACAAAGACAGCTAAAATTTTTTAGAATTCCGAGCATTTATAGACAGTAGATAATTTTTAAATGCCTGAAAGCCTTGGCAATGTCAGATTTTTCTGATGGTTAGTTTGCACTAATCGTGAATGATTCATTGAGTCAGTCGAGTTTCTTATAAGTATTAAACTGCATACACCTGGAATATTCAATGAGGAAATAGACTACTGTATTGCTTTTAATATACTTGCCAAAATGTAGATGGAAGCCACAGTTTTCTTTGTGCATTCTATTGCATAAAAATCTTTTTTGTGGTGGCACATGCCTTTAATCCCAACACTAGTGAGCCCCAGGCTAGTGAATCGCTATGGGTTAAAGGACAGCCTGGTTTACATAGTGAGTTCTAGGACAGCTGGAACTACAGGGGGCCCTGTCTCAAAAAATACCAACCAACCAAACAAACAAACAAACTATAAGCACTCATACAAATTCAATATTACTATTTCAAAATTTATTTATTTCCTTCATTTGACTCACCAAACATATGTGGTTATGGTTATTAATTTTTTTAATGTGAATTGTCTCATGAAAAAAACTAAATTTTAAAACTTAAGGTGCTAAAAATTGTGTTAATTAAAATTTCAGGTTAGTTCATCACAGCAATAAAATCACTTGGTAAGACTTAATGTATACTAAAATATCTTTATAACATAATTAAATATATTATGTTATATTTTCTTTCTGCTAGGCAAAGATACTGAGGTGTAGAATATTTACATTACTTGCAAAAGTTGTCAATAGTGGGAGATGTAAATATATGACTTTGTTCAATCAATACTGTATTAGTCACTTTTCTGTTGCTGTGATAAAGCACCATGACCAAAGAACTTATAAAAGGAAGAGTTTATTTGAGCTTACGATTAGAATCCATTGTGGCAGGAGGCATGATCTGGAGCAGCAAACCGAGGGTCACATCTCGCAATGAGCACAGGAAACAGAGAGAGACTATAGACCATGAGGCTTGTTAAAACTCTCTAAGCCCTGCCCCCAGTGGCACACTTCCTCCAGCAAGGCCACACACCCCAAGACCTCCAAAAACAGCGCCATCAACTGGAGACAAACGTCTGAATACCTAGAGCCTATGGGGGACACTCATTCAAACCACCACATTCCACTCCCTGGCCCCCATAGGCTCCTGACCATATAAAATGCAAAATGCATTTAGTCCAACCTTAAAAGTCCCCATAGTCTTTACCAGTTTCAATGTCATTCAAAAGTCCACAGTCCAAGGTCTCTTCTGAGACTCAGGCCAATCTCTTAACTGTAAGTTCCTGTAAAATCAAAAGACAAATTACATACTCCCAATGTACAGTGGAACTGAATGCACATTCCCATTCCAAAAGGGAGGAATAGAGGCATAGTGAGGAAATACTGGACCAAAACAAGACCGAAAACCTGCAGGGCAAACGCCAAGTCCAGTAGCTCCACATGCAACTTCTGGGACTTTACTTGCAAAGGGCTTAGATGCCTCAGTTCTTCCAGCTTTGCTTGCAACATACATCTCTTTCTTAGGCCAGTACCACTCCCTGTATGCAGCTCTCCTAGGCAAATATCTCACGGGTCTGGCATCTCGAATGTCTTCTTGGGGTCTCTGCTGCCAATCAGGCTTCACATTCACAGCTTCACACAATAGCTTATCAGGGCCTACTTTATGCAGGGACACCCCTGCTGTGCTCTGCCTGACCTTGGCAGCTCTCTGGAACCATGGAGGAAGAACTGATGACCCCTTCACTCTTGCAAACTTCATGCCTCTAAAGCCAGCACCACGTGAATGAAACTGCCGAGTTTGGTTGCAAGTTCAGGATGGAATCTCTCCTACTTTAACCACATTTGCAACTTTTCTCTGCCCTGGACTTGTTGGAGGATTAGCTGGGTGTGGTCTTGCCCTGAAGGTACTGATTCTTTTGTTTACTTGTAAATCTCCAGGCCCTTCCTTAAGCACTTTAATCTCCATATCAAAAGGAAACTCTCCTTCACAAGCCTTGGCACCACCTTTAATCTTCCTAGTGCAGTTATCAGATCCAAACTATACATTTTGCATTTCTCTCTGCCCCATCTGCTCTTCTTCACTGTAGATCTGCACAATATTCACCATTAAAAGCCACGCCACCATTTCTACATTAGGCTGTCTTGAAATATCCTCTGCCAAGACATCAGTCCATTGATTTTCAACTTAGCACCAGGCAAGCATTTGGGCTGTGGGCAAACTGCTGCCAGACTCTTTATCAAAATATCCCAGTTGCTGCCTAAGTCTTTATTTTCCCCTGGAACCACATCTTTTGCAGCCATGCTTTCTTCCAGTCCTCCACTAGAATGGCCCTTTAAGCTCTGCTTACAGTAGTCAACAGCCTTTCCAGCCCAAAGTTCCAAAGTCTTCCACAATTCTCCAGACATCCACATGGTCAGGATCTTCATAGCCAACACCCCACTTCTGGTACCAATTTACTGTATTAGTCACTTTTCTGTTGCTGTGATAAAGCACCATGACCAAGGAACTTATAAAAGGAAGAGTTTATTTGAGCTTTTGATTGACAGTTCGAGGGAATTAGAGTCCATTGCAGAGCAGCAAACCGAGGGTCACATCTTGCAATGAGCACAGGAAACAGAGAGAGACTGTAGACCACGAGGCTCATTAAAACTCTCTAAGCCCTACCCCCAGTGACACACTTCCTCCAGCACAGCCACACACCCCAACACCTCCAAAAACAGCGCCACCAACTGGAGACAAACGTCTGAATACCTAGAGCCTATGGGGGACCCTCATTCAAACCACAACAAATACTTATTGACCTTTTTTTCTAAAACAGTTTTTTTTTTTATTTCTGTATGTGTATGAATGTACTGTCTGCATGCAAGTGTGTGCACCTGTGTCGTGCAATGCCGCGGAGGTCAGAAGAGGGTCTCGGATTCCCCTGGAACTGGAGTTCTCCTGGAATTGGAGTTTCAGACGGTTCTCGGCCACCATGTGGGTGCTGGGGATCGAACCCGGGTCCTCTGCAAGAGCAGTTGGCGCTCTTAACCGCTAGGCCATCTCTCCAGCCCTGAAACAGTTTTCTAAGAAGTGAGCAGATCAGGTAAAATTCTTGTTACTGTACAGGATTATAATAGAAATTTCAAAACTAAAATAAATATACTTCTAGAAAATTGGGTAGGCAAAAGGAACAGCTTATTCTTCTTGAAGGAATGGTGCTGAGGATCATACTGTGAAGTCATTCCTAGTTTCTGTGAAATGGCATTTGCTAGCAATCAGAAGGAAACGAGGGAGGATATGTTCTACTGGGAAGAAAGTAATAAGATTCCTGATGAATTCTGTCTTTACGTTTGTGAACATGAAGATGTCCACATGAGTAGAAAAGATCAAAGAGTGATGAAGGTTAGTTTTCTAGGACAAGACCTGAAATTATCTTTACTGCTGTAATATTAGAGGTGAAATTACTATAGACTGCAAACATCTGAGTATTTCCACTAGGAATCGATGATCTAAACTTTAGTTCTAGAAAGAATATCCTTATTCTTTTTTTTTAATTTTTTATTTATTTTTTTTTCGTATGTATATGAATGTACCTTCTGCATGCAGGTTTGTGCACCCCTGTCATGCAATGCCACGGAGGTCAGAAGAAGGTGTCGGATTCCCCTGGAACTGAAGTTAAAGCTGCCATGTGGGTGCTGGGGATCGAACCCGGGTCCTCTGCAAGAGCAGTCGGTGCTCTTAACTGCTAGGCCATCTCTCCAGCCCCTGAATATCCTTATTTTTTTATAAAGTATAAAGTAAACAGAGATACAAGGGGTTAAAAAATTACAAACGGGCTGGAGCGATGGCCTAGCGGTTAAGAGCGCCGACCGCTCTTGCAGGGGACCCGGGTTCGATCCCCAGCACCCACATGGCGGCCGAGAGCCGTCTGAAACTCCAGTTCCAGGGGAATCCGACACCCTCTTCTGACCTCCGCAGCATTGCACGACACGGGTGCACAGGCTTGCATGCAGACAGTACATTCATACACATACAGAAATAAATAAAATTAATAAAAAAAGAAGTCTTTTAAGCCAACATGATAGTGCATATCACTAGTCCCTAAGCTTGGGAGGGAAAGGTTAGGAGTTCAAGGTCCTCCTCAGCAATGCGGGGATTAGGAGGCCAATATGGGTACTAGAGACCATCTCTCAAACACAGCAAAACAAAAACAAAGGAACAATAACAACAACAACAAAAAAAAAAAAAACAGCAATAAAAAAATCTCTTTAACCCTTTCTTAGGATGTAAAAATATATAGATTACATCTTTCCCTTAGTCTTTAGGAAGTTTGTTTGGAGAACTATTGGCATAAATTCTTTTTTTTTTTTTGGCATAAGTTCTTAAGTAATATACAGGAAGGGTTAATCTAGCCAATTCATGGCCTTAAAAAGAAAAACAAGTCAGTACAGGGATGGTTCAGCAATCTCCTGGGGCCAAAGATTAACCATACACCTAGTGGACAGACTGTGAAGGTATGTCTCCCATAGTGCTCTGGCTTATCAGGAGCTCACTGGTCTAGAAGTAAAGATGACAATGTCCTCCAGAGTTCCTGGTTCTCTCAGGAGATACAGAAGGAAAGAACACAAGGCTGAGCACAGTCCAATAAGCATTCTTGATCCCCACCCTGGCTGAGCTGGGAGGCAGTCAGGTCAAGGCTCAGCTGTTCCTAACTAAGAATAAAATAATTGCTGTACTGGCTAAAATAATTACCACATATCAACAATTTTGTTGTCTTAGAATTTGAAAGGCTTTTGGGGCTGGAGAGATAGCTCAGTGGTGAAGAGCACTGGCTGCTCTTATAGAAGACCCAGGTTTGATTCCCAGCACCCACATGGTGGCTAACAACTGTCCATAATTCCAGTTCTAGGGGATCCAATGCTCTCTTCTGATCTCTACAGGCATTACATGACATAGGTGCACTTACATAAACGCAGGCAATACACTCCTACACATAAAATTAAAANCCGACACCCTCTTCTGACCTCCGCGGCATTGCACGTCACGGGTGCACAGACTTGCATGCAGACAATACATTCATACACATACGGAAATAAATAAAATTTAAAAAAAAATTACAAACAAGGTCTGAAGAGATGGCTCAGCTATTCAGAGCACATGCTGCTCTTGGAGAGGACTTGGGTTCTGTTTCTGTTCTCAGCAGCCCCATGGTTGCCCCATAATCCTCTGTAACTCCAGCTCCAGGGATCTTGTGCCCTGCACACAGGTAGTGTGTATGTGGAGGCAAATAGTTATATTCATAAAAATAAATATGCAGACAAGTCTTCTTTTAAAAGTAGAAGCATGTACTTGTATAGATTTTTCTGCACCAGTAGAAGTCTGGGTATTGGAAAGATCCTCATTTGAAGGAAGCATCAATATCTTTTGATGATCTATCATGAGATGAGACAATTTAAGGAAACCCCAGCATATGCATGATATACATAGTCACATAACTGTGGATGGAAAGACACAGTTTCTTTAAACTGAAGGTAACAAAAAGGATTTGAAATCTAAATTCATAAAGAAGTGAAAAATAACTATTTTGAAACTGAGTTATCTTAGAATTCATGAGGAAACAGATTGGAGGTGTGTGCACAGATATATTTCAGTGTGATTTAGGAAAAATGTAAGAAATTCTAAAGTGAGTTATGAACATTGAAAATAAAGAATCATATATTACTTGAAAAATCAATGCTTATTTAGCATAAAAGTAAGAAATTTTCATAAAATAAAATTTGCCTGAGTAAATATGACTGAAGTCTTAAAGGCTGGGATAGAAAAAAATAACCTTCACACATGTCTTAACTCAAGTCCTTAGGATGGTGAGAGGATAGCCTATCAAATTAGGACTTCCCTAATAATTCCTTTAAGAAGAAAAACACAAAGAGAATGGGAGGAAATTATCATATTAAAATCTTTGCATACATCATATCCATATCAGCAGCATCATGTAATCTCAAAGATAAATAAAAATGCTCAAGGATTTTAAATGATTTGTCATCAATATATGACAATAAGAAACTCAACTTACAATCAAGTCTGTCCTAGAGGAATTCTACATTCTTACTCTTCATTTTAAAGTTTCCTTGAAAGTTGTCTATACTTTTTAAAATACCCATGATTTTACTTTTCATACTTCAGTTAACAATTGATTTTTATATGAATTATCTTACTCCACAATTTGACACATACACAGGAGGCAAAACCTTGGTTCTGTAATCTTCCCGTCCTTTAATAATGGCTAACATGAGGCACATTCTTGAACTAAGTACTATTCTGACTAACTTACATAGTGAAACTTAGTCATCCAGACAATGCTAAAAGTCAGTGACTGGTATCCAGCTGTTCTGTAAAAAGCATAGAGAGGTTCTGAACCTCACCCACACAGATATTTACACCTCTGTTCCTCACAACTGCACCACAGCCTCTCAGTTTGAACAATTACCAGCATCCATATGCTTCTGCACCTGGACTATTCATATTGAAGTTGAATTCTATAACACATTCTGTCTTTACTTTAAAAAAAATTTAATTCTAAGCTGTCACTTGTTTTTTTTTATTTCTTCCTCTCTTCTTCCCATGTAAAATATGACCTTCTGCAAATGAGAGACACAACTTTATTCAGATATATTCTATGATTATACATATAGCGAATGTCATATGTCATGGTTGAATGTGAAGTGTCCCTTACAAGTCACTGCATCCCCAGATAGTGGTGCTTCTATGAAATCTTTTGAATATAGGGTCCATCCTGGTGTCTCTGCTTCCTGACCAGCATTGTTTAAGAAATAAATTACCCACACTCCTGCCACCACAGCCAAGAGCAGCTGCCGCCATCATGTCTTCCCTCCCATCGTGCCCTGCATCCTCTGAACCTGAAGAAAACAAGCCCTTAAATTGCTACTGTCAGGTAATTGTTCAGAACAGCAAGTGAAGTCAACAACGCATTATCTGCATAGTAAAAACAGAACTACTAAAAAAGGAAATCAAATTATTTAAATGTGTTAGGTTTCCCAATGACAAGAGGAAGGCTGAATGGGTTCCAATTAAAAGTAAACAAAGGCAGACTTTATTCCAAGGGAAGGAAAATGTGCTCTCTGGTGAAACCCCATGGCCCACGGGGAGTGAAATGAGTGAAGGGTGAAGGAAGTGAAAGGCTGGGCAGAGTGAAAGTGAAAGGTGCCAATGGAAACACCAGGAGTAAGAGGCCAAGGGAGCCGCACCTCCAGGGTGGGCTAGGGATCTCTTATAGGGCAAGAGAGGGGAGATGGTGAGGTGCTGGAATCTGGCCAATTAGGCCAGGCGAAAACCCTGAAGGTGAAACTCAGATCCGGTGATCTTTTTGGAATAAATTGTTAGCCTCCTCCAGTGCCTTTTGTGGCCTTTCCTCTTGAGCTTTCATGAACTGAACTCAGGGTCCTAGCCTGAGGAGAAGAGCAGGGAGCTCCTCGTCCAGACTATCTTGATCCCAGCCTCTTAGGGTATAGGGTCAGTGAGTCAGCTCTCACTTCTTCCTGCTGAGCCAGGACATTGAAGGGAGGGGGAGTCGGGAGTAGACAGAGCTGTGGGCACAGGGATGCAGGGGTGCAATGATCACACTTGCGATCTATTGGGAAGAGTCTCCTAGTTCATATTGGAGGGGCTGCTCCTGCTGTTGAAGGTCGTAGTGAGGTTTGCCTGGCTCTGGAGGACCAAGGACAGGGTCTAAACGTAGGCTCACCAGTTTCATCCATCCAGGTCTCCCGAACATGGACAAGCCAACAGTATGTTGGACCTGGCGTGACCTTGCCTCATCAAGTGAAGACTGGGACAATAATGAGAAAAAGGGGAACCAGACAGGGGTGTCACAGTGTCTGGCACCTGTGGCAACAGGGGCAGCAGAGGAAAATCATGACTCAGAAAAAGAAGGAGATGAGAGTAAAGGTGCAGAGGGGAAAGGCTGCCATGCCTGACCACCCAAACCTGTCCTTGAGCGTCTCCATCAAACCTGAGAGGAGCAGGTCCCAGCTACTTGCTGGACCATACATTCTGGGCTGGGACCCTCCTGGGCCTAGACAGATGGTGTCGGCCCACTTGGCTCAGAAGCCTGGATGCTGATGGGGCAGTGAAGATGACTGTGTAGGATCCATCCACCTGGGCTCGAGAGACTTAGGAGACAAAATTTTGAGGAATACACTGTCCCCTGGTTACAGAGCAAGCAAGCCAGTAATTATAAACTCCACTGAGGTAGGAGCAGGAAGGTACTTGTCTTCATGAGAGTGGAGAAGTGTGCATAAGAGAGAGAGATAAAGCAAGTAGTCTGACAACATGGGGTGGAGAAGCTAGTAGGTCATGATTGATAAAAAAAAAAAAAAAAAAAAAAGGCCACCCATAAAATAACTCAAAAGGACTGAAGCCAGTGAGAGAGCAGGGGGGCATGGAGGCAAGTCAGAGCAACAGGTAGGATTGGGGGGGGGGGGGCAAGACAACCGGAGCTCAACAGTTCTGTGAGTTGCCGATTGATTAAGCCATTATTCTTCTCTACCCCTCCTGAAAACTGCGGCTGGTATGGAATATGCCCTGGCTCAACAACTCTGGAGATGAAGACCAGGCTACTGTCCTTCTGGATGGTGAATGGAACCCCAAAATGTGGGATTATGTGCCCCAGGTGTGTTTATGCCACCATATCCGCAGTTTCTTTTGAGGCGGAAAATGCCTTGATCCACTTGCCCTGTTAGTGTCCACAGAGCTGGTGCAGGGGCCAGCATACCTGGAGTGCCCCCTGCAGGTTTGTCCTGGCACAGATCTGGCAGGAGGAATGAGCCTGCAAGATAAAACCCCAAGATTGTCAGGGTCAAAGAATGGCTCCAGGAATCGCAACAGAGCCCTCGGCCCCATGTGTAGGGTTCAGGTGAGGAGCAGAAGTGAGAAGGAGTTCTGGAGGGGACAGCAAGAAAAGCAGGTGGAAAACCTGAATACATGAGGGTGCAAAGAAGGAGAGAAAAATGACCAAGGAGGTCCAAAAGCCTATGCAGAGAGTACACTGTAACAGACTGGAGTAAAAGTTTTAGAGCCTCTTGAGTGAGTTCAGATGTAGCAGCCATCCACAGACAGTAGGGTTGAGCTGTCTCGAAAGAAATGCCACTGGCTGATGCAAGGGCCCAACAGATTTGGTCAAAACCCCTGTGGCTACTCCCAACCCTTCATCTGTAAAGAGATTGAAAGGGCTTAAAGGGTCCTTTAGAGAGATCCAAAGTAGGGCAGTCAGGAGGGTGTCCCACAGAGTGCACTGGGATGACCGCCTTATTAATGAGACGGAGGTCCCGAACTCGGCGGTAGGTGTTGGAGAGCTCACGACCTGTAAAAATTGGGGTGCTGCAGGCTAAGTCAGGGAGAATAAGGAGTCCATAGGATAGGAGGCTGATAGTGATAGGCTTGAGTCCACGGCAATAAGCTTCAGAAATAGGAAACTGAGGCCTGGAAGAAAAAAATGGGGGAGTCCTTGAGATGTACCAGAAGCAGCAGGTGGTGAGAGCCAATTACTGGGGTGGAAATGTCCCAGACCTGAGGGTCGGCAGGATCAGGGAGGGCAGGGGCCAAACAACCCAAAGTGGAAACCTGAGAGGCCATAAGAGATAAAAAAATAAAAATAAAAAAATAAAAATAACACAATCACAGATTAGTTAAAGCCATTGTCATTTGAGAAATCTAACTTCTCCCTGATAAATGTAAGTAGCTGAATAACGTATTTAAAAATATTTTCATACAACAGTACTTAATCACATTTCGATCTCTTCCACCCTCCCTGCTCTCATCCACACACACACACACACCCCACCTGGCACATGCACTCTGCCATACACACTAAGACTCATTCAGTCAAGAATTTTACTCAGATGTCCTTTGGTACAAGTTCATCTACTGGAGTCCATTCAGCCTATCTAGAGGTCTTAAGGAAAGTCTATTCTCCCTCACCCAACTGTAATCAGTTTCTAAGAGTTCCCAGTCTTGCACCACCCTGGGCCCTGGTCTGATGAAATTGCCATAGGTTTGTGCTTACTGTCACATTTGACACAAGTTCACGTGAATGAGCTTCCAGTGGCTGGAAAGCCTCTCTCTCCCTTTGCTCATGGACCAACCCTGACCCTTACAATTTTTCTGTCTCCTTTTCTAAAATGATCCCTGACCTGTGTTAGGTGAGGTCTACGGTAGGAGTTCGATGCAGAAAATCATAGTCTGCAGTCTCTTCTCAAAGTTAGCCAGCTGTGGCCTTGGGTGCATGACACTCCATGGTATAAGGAAGTTCACTGGTGAGAGCTGAGAGATGCACCAGTATTCTCTCCACCCCTATTCCACTGTGTTCAATGAGCCTTACGTGTACAGGTTCCACTGTAGATATATTATCTAGAGGTGGGCATCTCTCCGAAGTGTATGTTTTATATATGGATCTCTGTCTTCAAAAAATGTTGATTTGAGGTTATTTCATTCTATTTTGACGAAATTGTACAAGAAGCAAATATTTTTATCTTGTTCATAAATTGACAAGAGTAATATGATATAAATGAACTTTACCTCTAGCATTTTACTAATCTAACCAACTTCAATATTATTAAATATACTACTAATAATAATTCTCATTTGCATAGTCCTTTAAAATATATTTTGAAGGTTATTGGATGTAGTTATAGATATATGACAAATGAGACGCATATAGATACATTACTTATTTTACTTAAAAAATTCCAAGTGAGGGCTGGAGAGATGCCCTAGCGGTTAAGAGCACCGACCACTCTTGCAGAGGACCCGGGTTCAATCCCAAGCGCACACGTGGCGGCTGAGAACCATCTGAAACTCTAATTCCAGGAGAACTCCAGTTCCGGGGGAATCCGACACCTTCTTCTGACCTGGGCATTGCACGACATGGGTGCACAAACCTACATGCAGACAGTACATTCATACATATACAGAAATAAAAAAAAAAATCCAAGTGAGACAGATGAATATCTCATTTGCAGGTTAGAATAATAGATACATTAAAACCCAGAAAAACAGTTTTCTGACCTGGAACCACTCAATACTTTAGAATCATCATATTACTCTCTCTAAGTCAAACCCACTCCTTATGTTGAGCTTGTAAACTCCATTAGGAATGATAGGATAGACCTCAACATTTCTCTACCTAAGTTGATAGTTGCAAATGTGCTTGCATCATGTGTATTCAAAGATGCATAACTACCAGGAATTGTGTCAAAGATTTGTTGTAAGAAGTTGTCTTAGAACAAAATGTCAGGAAATGCAGACTAAGACTCAGGAAGAAAACAAACTGTTAGACACAGGAGACATTTTATGTCCTTTAGTGAAGTTCCATTTGTGTGTCTAAGGTCTCTCAACCAATTGATTCAGTCTCATCCAAACTATTGGATACTTAGTCTTTTTTGAAACCAATCGATTATGAAGTTTTCTGACATCTTGCATTGTACCTTCACAGCAATACCTACATCCAAGCTTGAACGAATCTGCTAGCACAGCAGCCATGGTGGTTTAGCCAACAGCCCATCTCACTGCCTTAGTGTTCTTTTGGGGAGATGGGGCTAGATCGTAGTTTATATGTAACAGGTTTGTATACATCTTGGCTCTGGTATTTGCAGATAATTTTATCTTAAATTACTGAAGAAGCAGTGAGAGTAGTAAACAGTTCTTAAAGCAGTCATTGCTATTAACCAGAGAACATTGTGTTATAATTGCTGAAAGACAAAAAGGTCATTCTTGATATTTTGCCATGTTTTTTAAAAGAATAAATCAAGGACAGAAGTTCAGCTTCTCCTAATGCAATGCTATTATTCAAAGATCACTCTCCAGTAATTTATTCATTAACTGTGGGAGGAAAATAATTTAAAAGTTCTCATATTGTAACACATGCAGCAAAGAACAGTTCACCCTATGGCTACCAATTACGACAGGCAATTGTCTTGTCATAATTGAAAATATCCTAAGAGGTCCATAAAATAATGGAACTGTAAAGGACTGTTCCAAATAGCAGCAAAGTGGATTACTACAGTGAAAATGGAAAAACAGGAAATGGATCTCAAGAATTCTTAAGAAGGAATAGATATGTAAAATTTTAACATGAATTGTTTATTATAACACCCAGAACTCTACATGTGAGACTATAATTACAAAATTAAAAGTCTTTACATAATTTCCTTTTAAAAAATGTAATTCTGCACTTAGAAAACCTAATTGCTATAGTACTTCAATATGCTACTAACTTTAAGATTTTTGCCCTTCATCTTTAGACAAGAAGAGTCTATCTGAATATGCCTTACACTTACTTCTGAAACACAACTGTGTATGCATGTATATTTATGTAGTGTTCAAAAGGGTGATCAGCACTTGTTTTAGATTCTCAAATACTCCATTACCCTAAAATGATTAAGGTATACTTTGTTTATACAGTGTTAGTGAGGCAGATCCAAATATTCAATTTCCTTGTGTGCAAAATTACAATAAATAGCTACTATTAATTAAATGATAAATAGTAATATGATTGGAAGATTATGGAGTGTTTTGCTTGCATTAATTCTATTGCCATCATTTTAAGGGTAAAGGAGAACATCACTAGTTTATGACTCAGAAACTTCCCTAATACTCCATAAACCTGGGGCAACTCTTATCCAGGAATCAGAAATTTGAACTGAGGTGTCTTTCTGTTAGCAAATCCTACTACATTTTAGCTTTGGCACCCTTCAATATTTCCATGGATTCTACATTCTCACATGGCATATGATTCTTAAGGTTTTGGGAATGCTTCTATGATTTGATTGATTGATTGATTGATTGATGATTATCATTTCTGAGTATCCCTTTTAAATGTCTCATTGCTAAGCTATTGCATAAACAAGTGGACAAAAGTGGTAACTAAGTTGCACTGTTCTTTCCAATCCTCTTTCGTGACTGAGATCTGGTTAGAAAATTGCTCACCTCAAATATAACAATGGTCCTCCAGTTCTAGCTCTGACATTATCTCCCTGATAGTATATTACCAGGACATCCGAGTGAGATCCTAGCCTTTATTTCATCTGGAAAACTAACTTCTCTACCACGTCTTGCTGAACCCTCCCCACAACACTATGTACATCTTCTCTACTGCCAATTGTCATTCTTGTTGCCATACTGCTGTGGTTATAGCTCTGCCAGTACTGTGCACAGCCACCATTCCAAAACCCACTTTGCTCTGCTCTTTCTAAACTCATGTGCTCTAAGTCAGATTCTTAAGCCATTAGGGACTGCTGGTGCAGGTTTCTGTGACATAAAATGGGAAATAGTACTCATACTTCCATTCTCATGGACTCACAAAAGGGTTTCTACAGCTTTGCCCTGTTGCTGAACTTTCATAAGAACACTCTTCACATTTTTCTTATAACTATTGCTCTTCTGGGTTATTAAGATTGATGTTTTATACCTAAACACAGTGTATGCCTTCTGAACCTGGGTTGATGGATACATTTCAACAATAATAATACTTTTAAAAGATAGTCATTATTATATTTGGTGGTGCTGGGGTTGAATCCAGGGTTTCTTTTTCTTTTTTTTTTTTTTTTTTTTTTTTTTGGTAATTTTTGACACAGGGTCTCCCGTTAGTCCCAGCTGGTCTGGAGCTCGTGTTGTAGACCAGGCTGGCCTTGAACTCACAGAGATCTGCCTGCCTCTGCCTCCTGAGTGCCAGGATTAAAGGCACCCGCAACCACGCCTGGCTTGAATCCAGGGTTTCTTTCTTTTTTTCCTTCTGCACTGTATTCTTTTATCTTTTTATTGCCATTAAACTTTTTCTATATTTCATACATCACTTTCCAACTGAATCTAGAGTGATTTCCCTTTCCATGCCCTCCACCCCACCTGAGTTCCCACACTCTGCCACATACGTCCTGCACCTCTGAGTCCTTCCAGAATTTTTTGTTTTGTTTTGTTTCCCATTTCTTTTGTTGTTGTTCTCCCCAACTTGTATTGCTTCAATACATACATACATACATACATACATACATACATACATAAATATATACATGTATATATACACTTATCACCTGAATTGGAGGATTTTCTTTTTTTTTTTTTTGCTAAAAATGTCATGTTTTCTCCCAAAGAAGTGCTTGAAGTTTCCTCCTTGGCAAACCCAAACAACCATCAATCCTATCCTTGTGCTCCACACTGGGGTCCCTCCCTCCCATGGTCACCCAAATGAGGTCCAGCAAGCATGCGTCCTGTCTCGAACTTCCTGCGCTGGACTCCATGATACAGCCTGGGTAGTCCAACCAGGGTTTCTTAAGTGAGGCAAGTACTCTATCAGTGAACTATATAGTTCCATCTCTAGGCCAACAAATATTTCTCTGGATCTGCAGCTGTCTAAGTTTAGATGGCAAGATCAATCAAACAATAAATGAAGCAGATCAGGGATAGTTATAGAAATGGATAAAACTGGATACATTTCTGAGTAGTCACTGGTATTGGCAAATGTTGAAGGTGGTGTTTATCCCTACTAAGCATACACATTTGCATTCAAGTTACTTGATTTGAGTTGCACAAAATTAAACAGATGCTAGATAGTTAGCTAGATGGGTGGATAAGTAAATAAATGAGTAGAAGCTTTGAGATTCAGTCAGACTTTTCTATTAATTCTATTATTTAATTCCTAGTGAGCTACCACAAAATCTTATGTTAGGAATTAATGCTATTTGTGGCTATGTATGTGCTAGATGGAAATGATATAATAGAAAGCACACTGGTGGATGGGAGAAATGACAACATGTATTACCATAAAGTTTGACCATCCGTATCAAAAACAATATAAACACAATAGACAGTAAAACAGCAGCTAGTGACTTCTGTTTCAGTCCTCGTTGAAAACTTCCACTACTGGGGCTGTCTACTTAAGGATACCAGGATTTTCTCCTCTCTATTTGGTACATCTTCTACTTGGTGGCAGTGCTGCCTCTTTCTGACTTTTCCTTCTGAACTAGCATATACCAAGTTCACTATTTGTCCACATGGTAGCTTTCTTCTATGTGACAAAAGATACACGGTTTTGATTTTTTCCTCCTCTTTCAGCTGTCCCAGAGAATCTTGACAGTGTCACCCTGTTCACAAAGAGACACTCAAGTGTGTTAGAAAGTCTTTCAAAATGCATAATAAATTTAGATTTCTTCTAATGCAAGTTCTCAAAGGCACAGTGTGCATATTTTCCACTCTTAAGAATAAGATGTCTGATCACTAATGAACAATGAACATATTTTTGGATGAACACAATAAGCCACTTGGCCTAACCTTCTGATACAAATTGCACATAGTCATTATGTCCTTAATGAAACAATTTCTCGATGTGATTTTACTTTATAATGAGAGTAAATAAATATCAAAAAGTAAGCAAAGAGAAGTTACTTTCTTGGTCTTAAAAAAATCAGAGCTTTATTATCTGAACTCTAGGCTTTCTTTTTACCAGGATATAGTACTGGAAGATATTTGAAATGGTTTATTTTCTAAGGAATTTCTTATGGATTGCTAGGACTTTTCAAAATGAGGCCTATTTTCACATTGTGAGAGGTACTGAAATTAGGACTGTGAGAACAGAATGAACCACCTGCTTCCTACAACCAGCCTCATAACAAAGACTTCAATTGGGCAGGAAATTCACCCTCCATAGACAGAGGAGCCATCTGGGATCCCCCCCCCCCCCCCGACTCACTTGTGAATTCTCAGCATGGGAGAATGATTTGGGTGAATACTTGACAGAGACACTCCAATTCCTTTAACTCTCAGGGGAACTTGTTCCCAATACCTTAACAGACATAACCACAAGAAACTGTGAGAATGGGACTAATAAAAGATCCCCCCTAATTATATGCCAGGGAGCAATAACCAATGCTGGAAGAATGAGAAAGCAACAAAGACTCCAGGATCTTCGGCCCTGGAGGGCCAATGGTTTTCACTTTTAAAACAAACAGCAGGTGCTATGTCCTCACCAACAATTTGGCTTGAAAGGCCTTAATAATATATATGACAGAGTACAGAAAAACAGTGCAGGGGCTCTAAGAGGGGTGCAGATAAGGGAGATAGTCTAAATATGATAAAAACATGCTGTATGAAATTCGCAAAAGTTCGGTGAAAAGGAACCAATTATTGTGCTCAGTTTATATAAAATAGGTATTTCATAGGCTTTAAAAATAAACAACTACATGCTGAGGATCATGATGAAAATAAGAACAGGCAAGTCTCCACCTAGTGGCCAGCAAAAGTCTGAATTAAACAGCAGGCCATCAGAAGAGAAAACAAAACCAAACAAAAAAAGATAAAGGGAGCCAGGCATGGTGGAATATGCCTTTAATCCCAGCACTCAGAACTCAGGAGGCAAAAGAAGGAAGATCTTTGTGAGTTCAAGGCCAGCCTGGTCTACATAGTGAGTTCTAGGACATGAGAGGATACAGGGAAATCTTGTCTCAGAAAACAAAATAACCAAAAACAAACAAACCAAAAATATGAAAATAGATAAAGAGGTGGAATGTTAATGGTCACCTAAGGACTCATACGTTTGGAAAAATAAGAAAGCTTGATAGACACTTCGAATTCTTAGGACTAAAATGAAATTTCAGAGATTGCAATATGGCTCAGTAGGTAAAAACACTTGGCACCAAGACTGACTACTTAAATTTAAACCTCAGAACACACTTGGTGGAAGCAAAGAATTCACTCTTGTAAGTTGTCCTATGAAGTCTAGGCATGTACACTGGTATGAACATGTAGGTGTGTACAAACACACACACTACATACAAATGTAAAATAATATAAGTAGTTCTTTTAGTTCTATTAGTTATTCTAGACATAGACTATGTTTGCATGGCCCTAGCAACAAGAATTATTCAAGTATCAATAAATATAGGGTGAGATAAGCCTAGTAGTTATCTTATTTGAAAATTATACTTATGATAAAGAATTCTATGCAAGGAAAGTATGATTCAATGAAAAGTGTTGCACTTGTATCTTAACAATTTGTAATGCAAGAAAAATTATTTTTGTTGCTAGTGTTTGCACTTTTGATACAGGGTCTCCCTGCAGACCCTGTTGGCCTGGGAATCACTATATAGACCTAGCTTGGTCTTGAACTCACAGAGATCCACCTGCTTCTACCTCCTGAGTTCAGGGATCAAAGACATGTAGGACTACACCTAGCAAATTCTTACTTAACCTCTTGATAAGAGCCAAGAAAAACACCATGTGTATTTATTAATGCAGCACTTAGCTAGTGTCTACCAAGTGACAAGCAATGGACGAGGCAGTCATGGTCTGAGAGTAAATAGAACTCAGAGAGTTCTGTCTTTTAAGAGGTTACATTCTAGTGGAGCTAAACTGACAACAATGAAGCAAACACTGTGTGTGAAGTTCTTGACAGAAAGATAAGGTAAGTAAAGAGAATCAGATATTATTTGTGGGGAAGTTGAAGAAACTTTGATAAGGAAATATTTGAGATGTGAAGAGAAGGAAATGAACTCTCTCATCTGAGATGTAGCTTCTTACCAGAGACTAGAGAAAGAGCAAAGGACCCCAAATGGGACAGTTTTTGTATTTTACAAAGAGCAAAGTCACATTACCTCCATAGGTGGATCAGTTATAGAATAGTAAATATAATAATAATAATAATAATAATAATAATAATAATTACAGTTCTTGAGAGGAGTGATTTTCATAATGAAAATTATGTTGTTCTTAGGGTCCTGTACAGAAGCTGGGATGGTTTGGGTGTGAGCACACCCACTGAAAGCAAACAAAACTGAAGGTTTTATCAGAGGAGTGACTAGCAAAGATGAGCTGACACAAAAGAAATGTTGTAATTGAATGGAGAAATGTTAGAAGAAGAAACTACATATGAAAATGGGGAAAGATGGGGACTGGAGAGATGACTCTATGATTAAGAGTCCTAGCTTCTCTTGCAGAAAATCCATATTTGAATCTCAGCACAGCATGGGAGCTAAGAACCATCCATTACTCCAGTTCCAAGGGATCCAGTGCCCTGTTCTGTTCTCTGATGGAATTGTAGGAAATGCTTGCAGCACTTATATACATGGAGGCAATACACTCATACACATAATTTTTAAAAAATTAAAAAATGAAAAGATGAAAAATGATGTAAAATACATTTATAATTCTAGAAAAATAACTTTCTTACCTTTGAAATTATAGAGTAAGCTGTGGACTTAGTTCCAATGAGAATTTGAAATGTGAATTAGCCAAGAGTGGTGGCCTACTGGATCTCTCTGAGATCGCCCAGTCTACATAGGGAGTTCTAGAAGAGAGGAGACTCTATCTCAAAAATACCAAAAATAAATGTGTAAAAACAAGTGTATATGTCTTGGAAATCTAGTCTTTATTTGTACAGATCAAAAATGAAAAGACAAAGAATGGCCCTGTTTTGAGCAGGTCATGGGATAATGATCTAGATATTTTAGATTAGAGGATGTTTTCTGGGTATCTGCTTTATATTAGTTGATAAAGATAAATAAGCAGAAGAAAAATCATGTATGAGCAACTTTTATCATGGACAACTTATCCATGATATATTTTCTGTTCATGGAATTAAGCTGCCTAATGTTTTTCTTCCAACCCCCCTCAAATATTCATAATTTAATAAATGATAACATTGATTTTTGATGTGAAAAAAAGTGAAATAAATTGTAACTAAGGATGTGAAAGATATATATGAAGTTACAGATATCCCATAATCAGGCTTGCTAAATTTAAATCATTTATTACTTACTAGCTGGGTGACACTGCATAAGAAGTCAACCTCTATAGTTTTCATTGTTTTTCTATGTAAAGTAGGATAATAATTCCATGTATTTTATTTTGTTGGCAGTGTTGTAAAATTCCATTTATATTAATGGATAATCTGCAAGTATTACTCAACATTAATTTAATTACAACATCACAAATTTTCAACAATACAAATCTCCTTTTAAGGAGAATAAGCAGAATAAAAACAATAAAGCTGCACCAATTGAATATACACCCTTGTCCCTCTCCCACCCCTCCCACCCTTCCCGAGTCACCATTTCAGTCAGTTTTCTGATGCAATCTTTCTGTTGTTGTTCTTTTAATATGCATCCCTCTCCACAATAAATATTTATAACTGGGTTATTGGTACTAGCATCCACATATGAGAGATACCATTTGTCGTTTGTTTTTCTGGGACTGTGTTACTTCACTTAACATAATGTCTTCTAGCTCCATCCATTTACCTGCAAAGTTCATGATGTTGTCTTTCTTTACTGCTGCATAGAATTCCATTGTGTACATGTACCACATTTTCTCTATCCACTCATCAGTTGAGGGGCATCTGGGTTGATTCCAGTTTTTTGCTATTGTGAACAGAGCGGCAATAAACATAGCTGTGCATGTATCTCTGCAGTAAGATGAGTCTTGTGGGTATATACCCAGGAGTGGTATGACTGGGTCAAATGGCAGGATCATTTTGAGCCTTCTAAGGGTCTCCACACTGTTTTCCATAGTGGCTGCACAAGTTTAAACCTTGCAATCCAAATCTTAAAACTAACTATGGGAAAGGATTTGTATGTTCCAACAGGCCAGAGTATCACCAATTTAATGGCTGAGAAAGAAAATGACACTTTGCAGTGAGTAGGATGTACCAGAAAGTGCCAACAGAAGGATGGAATCCTCTAGGCATCAAAGGGAAGAAATGTCTCAGATTGCTACAGACATCAGGCCCCTTTCTGGATCCTACTTGTAACAACGATTTTTAGCGAATCCTAATGAAGCTTATCTTCTAGGTGCTGCAAAGGTTTTAATATAAGAGACTTTCTTAACTACCCCCCATAGAATAAGGAGAAATATGATGATGATGAGGTCGTTCTCCAGCTGTAGATTGGAGCCAGCTGTTATAGAGGTATTCTCTTGTAAAATCGGTAAAACTGCCTTCTTTAATTGACTAATGGACATAGGAATTGTGAAAAAGATTATTCGCTATTCAGAACCAAATATAATGCTAAAGTCTCCTCAAGCTACGCACTTAAGCAAAATATATTAATACAGGAGCTCTGACATCAACAATGGATTACTCTACCAAGGAGATGTTGGCCAGGGGATCCAAGTCCCCACAAAAGGTAAAGGCTCCTTGCCTCCAAACCAGGATATCTGCAGGAAGAGAGGCGATAAGGCCCTGCTGTTGAAGACCTGATATAAGCATGGGAAAGATGTATGGAGACCGCACTTGCAAGCATACGTATGGCCTCTGGAATGCCAGAGAGGGTTACCAAAGGCCACTAAACCAATAAAGCATAGGTCTCCTTGAGTCAAGCAAGACTCCTCTGTCAGCACCAGCTACACCTCATCTGCCTGGAAATACTGTGCAGCAGTGGCAGCCATATGTCTGTATATCCCAAATCTAATTGGCTATTAGCTCTCTCCTTGGAGGAATAACCCACGGCTGATGCCACAAGCTTACATCCTCTAATGGTTAGGAGATGTTATAAACCACACGATGACCCTGTCATACTTAACAGAAGAAAATGTAATTCATGGATTAACATACCATCCAAACATCTGTGTCTATACCAATGTAACCTACCATAACAACTAGTAGTGTTTAAATACCTATATATCCAATTGCGAGTGCTTCATTAGTAGGACCGAAAGGCTATATATTATACTATTTAAATACCTATATATCTAATTGCATTTTGCTTCATTAGTAGGAGTGAAAGGTTATGCCTGGACAAGCTGGCAGCCCATGAAAGAAAACGGCCAGAATTGACTAGAGACCAAGACAACAGCTCCAGAGAAAGTAGACTGTTTTGCATCTCATCCACCTGTGCCCCTTTTCTAAGCCTAGGGAACAATCTGCGGAAGAGGAGGCGCGGTAGGATGTAAGGGCTGCGATTGGGGTGAATGGTGAAACTACAACAATATAGACTGGACACTCATTTGATCAACTTGATTGAACATACAAGCCCCCCCTGCTGGATGGTGGGACCCATGAGCTGTATGGGTTTGTGCACAACTGCTCGCAAATTGGTTTTACATGAAGGATGCTTGTACTCACAAATTATCACTTATTGTTAAAAAAAATGAAAACAAAACAACAACAACAAAAAAAAAAACCCAGAAAGATGCAGAAAAGTTACGGCAGAATGCATGATCTGGGATGGGGTGGGGGTAGGGGGGAAGGGAAAGGGAAATATGCCTGAACTGAATTGGAAAATGATGTATGAAATGCACAAAGCATCAATAAAAAAAAAATAAAGCAATCCAATAAGATTATATATAAAATAGAAAAGATCAATAAATGTCAATTCATTCATACATTTATATCCATCATTTCATTCAGTTTTTATATTTGAAGAGTCTTACATGCCAAACACTCAGAAAATATGGTTCCCTTGGTTCAAAGAACCATACTTTTTTTTTTTTACTCTTCTTCTCTCCCACCTTTCTAGAATGGGGCATCATTTTACATAGAATGAAAGTAAAACAAAGAAACAAAAGGATTCTCTGTATAGAGAGGACATGAAAAATTGAATATTGTCATCTGATTCCTAGTGTTACTTAGGAAAGGGATTGAGCAACTGGAAAACATGAGCGGGATGTGACAGGAGAGTGGAGAAGTTTACAGCAAGATGAAATCCCAGGAAGAACACAGAATATGGGAGGTCCTCCCCATCACCTCCAGGGAAAGCCATAGGGAAGAAATGAAGGTTTGGATGACAAGAGCTGATTGTGTAATGCCATTTTATTTCTTTTTGTGTGTGTGTTCTGAAGAGAACATAAGAACATTCCTTGCCTGGAATTGGCTCAGCTCTGTCAGTGTGGTTTAGGGTAATCAAATGAAGGATGTGTTCTTTGTTTAAGCCACAGAGGGAAATATGTTGATGGAAGCAAAATATAAAGAGATGCAGATTTGAGCTGTAGTGGGAAATTAAGTACTAAACATTCCACAAGATTTGCATATCCTCTGAGAAGCTGTTGAAATTGATACTCACTGAGAAACTCCATTAATAATTAAAGCATGAAGGAGATCCCCAGCCACAGTAACACTAGGAAAGGCCCCTCCGTCAGAATAATATGTACCTTTTTGTAAGTTCTCATATACATATACATTAGGCATATAGAAAAGTGTTCTTAACTCTATGTTTTGTTTGTTTGCTGGTGGTGGTAGTTCCTGGGATTGAGTTCCAGACCTTACCTACTACTCTACTCTTGAGCTCCACATTACTTTCAGTGTTCTTACTTTGGATAAAGGAGAGTAAATCTCAAATAAGGTGGCCAAATACATTATAACATGTGGATTATTTGGGGCACATACTTAGAAATGACTCTGAAAAAGTCATGAACTTATTTCTCTGAATTAACATAAACAAAGACTCAGAAACACAGTGAAATTGTAAGCGATTTTATAAATCAGGCTTTTAATTTATTCTTCATTATTTGCTTTTTTTAATTTTACTTACTCATTTATTTATTTATTTAGCCTTTTGTGAGACATGTCTCTCCCTACAGCCCCAGCTGGCCTAGAACTCCCTAGATAAACCAGGCGGGCCCGTATCTGACAACAATCTGACCTCCTCTGCTTTCCTAATACTGGGACTCAAGGTATGTGTTGCTATGCCAGACAAGACTTTACTTAAGCAACTTACTATGATAACATAATTCCTGTTTATTTGAAAATTGTAAAACATATTTTTGTTTGAATTCTGTAAATATGTATTACACACAGAAAATTTCAAGGAAAACACTCTCCCTGAAAATACTTGGTTATATCAAATATCTCTATCATTTCCACCCTAAATTGAAACAGCACAAAGAGTTTCTTCTATATTATACTCTATAGCTCCGATTAACAAATAGATTTATCTGGGTCTGGTGTCCCATGCCTTTAATCTCAGCACTTGGTAGGCAGAAGCACGCGGATCTCTGTAAGTTTGAGGTCAGCCTGGTCGACATAGTAAGCTCCATGAGAGCTGGGGCTACAGGGAGACCCTGACTGCAAAAGAAAGAAAGAAATATATTTAAAAAGGAAAATCAGTGCTCCTACATATTGGTCCATGGATTATAAAGCAATAATCTTCAGCTCATCGATATCCAATGCATATTAAAAAGATTTTTTTTGAGGAAAGGTATTTTCAGGCAATCTTTGATTCTTATTTGTGATATGAAAGAACATCAGGAAACCTAATTTAAGAGCTAAGTAAAGTATAAAAAATATACTTGTGAGGCCTCTTCAACTCTCTAAATATCTTAGCTCACTGAATACTGCTCACAGTGTGGGTTATTGTTCCTGTTTTGCTAAAGGAAACAGAACATTTAAGTTTCAAGATGAGTAATTATTTTAAGCAACCCAAAAGTTGCTTGCTCAAGGTGCTCTAAATTCAGAGCACAGAACTTCTTCTTTATTATTGTTTCATTTGCTCAGAAAGTATTTACTGAGTGTCATTATACATCACACACAGTGCAAAGCAGGGAACATACCACAGTGAAGAAAACAGATGGGGCAAAACTTCATCAAGTTTGCCATCAGAGGTCCCTGGTGAAAAGACTGTGTAAGGGAGTGAATACTGCTTGCTTCATTTTGGTGTTAGAAGCTAGAAAAATTAGCCTCAGCAAAAGTCAGGATTACTCTGGGGTTTTAGGAGATGGTGACAGTGTAGTGAGCCAGGCTTGAGTGATTTTTCTTCTAAGGAGAGCACATGGTTCATGACAACATGAATTTGGGAAAAACCCTACAGATATGCATCTGTTAACTTTGCACCTGTATATATATTTTTTTTTCATAAAAAAATATAGAAAGTCTAAATGTGATTGGTAGAATTTTCTTTCACATTCTTATAAACAGGAAAAATGTCTCAAGATGTATTTATTTTTATTATGTGTGTATATTTGTGTATTGAAGTGTGTACATGTGAGTATAATGCCCACAAAGGTCAGGAGAGGGACTTGGATCACCTAATGCTGGAGTCAAAGCAGATGTGAACTAGCCTAGGTGGGAAGCTCAGTTCCTCTTCTAGAACAGCACTTGAGCCATTTCTCCATCCTCACAATCATATCTTTAGTTATTTAAAAATATACTTCAAATACATTTTAAGCACTTCTAAAGACCCATTCATATATACCCAGAAGGCAAGCCTAGAAATACACAGCTAGGACAGAACTTTCTGTGTCTTGGTGCTAGAAACTTTATTGTGGATGAAATATGAGATATGAAAAGATTTGAGGAATGAGTCCATTTAGAAGACCTGTCTGTTCCAGGAAAGGAGTGATAGTTTTGCTGTCAGGAGTCTTCTTCTTCTTCTTTTTTTTTTTTTTTTCTTTTTTTTTCTTTTCGAGACAGGGTCTCCCTGTAGCCCAAACTGTCCTGGAACTCGCTCTTTAATTTATTTTTTTTTAATGTGTATGAGTGTACTGTCTGCATGTAGGTTGGTGCACCCGTGTCATGCAATGCCACGGAGGTCAGAAGAGGACATCGGATTCCCCTGGAACTGGAGTTAAGGACGGTTCTTAGCTGTCATGTGGGTGCTGGGAATTGAACCTGGGTTCTCAGGAAGAGCAGTCAGTGCTCTTAACCGCTGAGCCATCTCTCCAATCCCGGAACTCACTCTTTAGAGAAAGGGAAAGAGTTAGGACTGGAGAGATGGCTCAGCAGTTAAGAGCACTGGGTGCTCTTGAAGAAGACCCAGGATCGATTTCCAGCACCAGAGTAGTGGCTAACAACAATCTGTAACTCCAGTTACAGGAGATCTGTTGTCCTCTTCTGACCTCTGTGGGAATTGCATGATATAGATACACTTACATGCATGAAGGCAATATACTTGTACATATCAAATAGAAATAATAGATAAAAGATAAAAGAAGTAAGTAAAATAATTTATCATTTATCCAACATGCAATTGTTCAATTATGAACACTGTAAATGTTTTATAGTGGCAGGGACTATTTCCTTGATTTGCACAGCTTTTCACCTAAACCAAATGAATTTTAGTTTTCTTTAAGCTATTCATCTACTTGCAAGTGAATATAGTTATAATATACTAAATTTCTAGAGATGTCTATGCAGATATCTCTTCTATAACATATCCATATTGGATATGGAGTATTGATATTCCTTCACCAAGGTTTTGGCATTTAGATAGGTATTTGCAACTTCCTTGACTCATAGAATATGGGAAAAGAATATTTCCCAATTTCTAGACCCAAATCATATCAAACAAAATGGTTTCAGTTGAGTTCTCCTCTAAGAACACTTGCCTTTAGAATGTAGTTGCTGCATTTTAAGAACGTTCATGAAAATACCATTCAAGGGCATTCTGTCCAACAGTCCCAGCTCTGCACTCTCCCCCAGCAGAATATCCTCACCAACTTCCACATCAGGAAAGAGGACTTCACATGATTCCAAGTCTTTGAATTTGCTGAAAATTCAGGCATTCTTGTACAAGAATCCATCTTTCCTATAGATTATCTCAATCCCTGACTGATGACACTCATAAACTAGTGCATGCTATACTTGCTGTATTTGTTCAAACCAATAAATTCAGGGAAATCTGTTACATACCCAAAGTATCAAATTACATATATAGAGACATATATATTATATATTATATATACCATTATGAATTAACAAGTCCAGATATACATAGTCAACTTATCCATAACCTATATATCATTTCAGTATAATTATATAGAGTGTGCAATAGTTATGTCCATTTCTAATGTAAAGAAATATCAAACATCATGGGCCAGCAAGGTAACTCAGGTGGTAAATGTTCAGGTCTCCAAGGCTGTCAACCTGAGTATAATCTTCATGTCCTACACAGTGGAGAGAACCAACTTCTACAAGCTATTCTCTAGTCTCTGCACACACACACTGTGATATACTCAGACCAACATACACACATACACACACCACCACCACCACCACTACCACCACCACCACTACTACCACCACCAAAGAAAGAAATAAAAATATATTCAAAAATTTGAAGAAATACCAAATAGTAAAAATATTTCCCACCTTGAGTCTTGTTATTTAGCTTTATGTCTATTTGATATATATATATACTAGTTGTATGATGTTCGAAGAATAATTAACCTTGATATTTTCTTATTCACCTGCATAAAGGTAGCAGAAGGACAAAGACCAGAGAATTATGACAAAAATAAGAAAGATATTCATATAAACATCTTTATCACATAACAAGCAGAAATTGCTCACTAACTCATATAATGCTATCTTCAATAGCTAGCAATTCTGAGTCAACTGTCTCAATCATCTATTTAAAATGCATACACAGCAAACTGGGATACCTGCAAGAAGAGAGGAGGTAAGGCCCTGCTGTCAAAGACCTGGTGTAAGCATGGGAAAGATATATTGAGACCACATTTGCAAGTGTACATTTGGCCTCTGGAATGCCAGAGAATGTTACCAAAGGCCATTAAATCAATAAAGCAAATATTGATCTCCTGAGTCAAGCAAGACTCCTCCATCAGCATCAGCTACACCTCACCTGCCTGGAAATACTGTGCAGCAGTGGCAGCCAAATGTCTGTATATCCCAAATCTAATTGGCTATTAGCTGTCTCCTTGGAGGAATAATTCACGGCTGATGCCACAAGCTTAAGTCCTCTAGTGGTTAGGAGATGGTATAAGCCACAGAAAGACCTTGTCAGCTTTTACAGAAAAGCTATAGTCCATGGATTAGCATACCATCCAAACATCTGTGTCTATACCAACGTAATCTACCATAATAATTAGTACTGTTTAAATGCCTGTATATCTAATTGCTTCATCAGTAGGAGTAAAAGGTTATTCCTGGATAAACTGCCAACCCATGAAAGGAAACAGCCTGAACTGATCAGAGTCCAAATCGACATCTCCAGAGAAAGTAGACTGCTTTGCTTCTCGCCCACTTGTGTCCCTTTTCTAAAGCCTAGGGAACAATCTGCGGAAGAGGGGGCATGGTAGAATGTAAGGGGGCTGTGATTGGGGTGAATTATGAAACTACAGAAATATAGACTGGACTCTTATTTGATCAACATGATAGTACATACAAGCCCCTCCAGCTGGACAATGGGGGCCTTGGGCTGTATAAGTTTGGGCATAGCTGCCTGCAAATTGGTTTTACATGAAGGATGCTTGTATTCATTACTTATTACCTATTTCTAAAAAATAAATAAAAATTAAAAAACGCCTACAATACAAAAGAGAGGAAAAAACAACAACATAAAGTCTGGGTCAAAGAACTGACTGATACAGTTAAACTCTGCCCGAAACAAGCCTCTGCAATGAAAAACTTTGGAAAGACTAAGAGAAAGATGCAAGATATGTACAGCAGAAGGCATGAACAAGGGCAGAAGGGCAGGAAGAGGGGACTGTGTCTAAACTGGACTGAAAGATAATGAATGAAATACACAATTCATTAATAAAAGTATTTAAAAAAATGCATACTCCAGTATGCCCTTGAGTTACTTTCTCAAATCTCATCACCAAGGAGCCTGAGGCAGGAAAATTGAGAGTAAGAAGGCAGCTTGAGCTACATAGCCAGAACTTTTTTAAGAAAAATAAAAATAAAATGGGAATGGAAAGCAGGTGACTATTATTGGGTTTGTTTTTTTTTGGGGGGGGGGTTTGGTTTTTTTTTTTTTATTTTTTTTATTTTTGCATGTGTTTGAATTTTCTGTCTGCATGTTGGTCCGTGCCCCCGTGTCGTGCAATGCCACGGAGGTCAGAAGAGGGTGTCGGTTTCCCCTGGAACTGGAGTTCCCCCGGAACTGGCATTAAAGACGGTTCTTAGCTGCCATGTGGGTGCTGGGAATCAAGCCCAGGTCCTCTGCAAGAGCAGTCGGTGCTCTTAACCACTGAGCCATCTCTCCAGACCCTATTATTGGGTTTTTAAAAAGTGACAATATCTGAGGCTGTCCAATTATCTCCAAATTAGAGCTGATTCCAGAAGTTTTGTGATTGTCAAGTTTTAAAAGTACTACCTTTAGGTGGCTGGAGAGATGGCTGAGCAGTTAAGAGCACTGGCTGCCTTTGCAGAGGTTCCTGGTTCAGTTCGCAGCACCCACATGGCAGCTAATAACCAACTGTAACTCCAATACCACAGGATCTGAAGCTCTCTTCAGACCTGCATGGGCACTGCATGACACAGGTGTACTTACATACATGCAGGTAATGCACGCATACACATAAAATAAAATAAATAAAAATAAAAGTGCTACAACTAAGAAAGAAGATATAAGAAATCCACAAAGGAAAACTTTAAGACCAGTTTTCTTTTCTAAAAAATTTTCAGCTAGATGTGTTATCTTATTACACAGGCAAAGACACAAATATATCATTTTTCTTCTTTCACATATATCATAAGTAAAATAATTCCAGTCCATGCATATTTTCCATGACACTACCCAAAGTGCTTGCAAATATTCATGACTTATGAAAAAGTGTTCTATTATTAGAGGTCACCCTTAGTTAGCCACGTGAGAACAAGAAAATAAGCTTGCCTCCAGCTGCTTTTTTGTTGTTGTTTTTTTTTTTTTTTGGTCTTTTTGAGACAGGGTCTCCCTGTAGCCCCAGCTGTCCTCGAACTCACTCTGTAGACCAGGCTGGCCTTGAACTCACAAAGATCCGCCTGCCTCTGCCTCTCAAGTGCTAGGACTAAAGGCGTGCGCCACCACACCCGGCTCCAGCTGCTTTTTTGATAAAGATTAATTACCATAAGTATTTCAGTTCTGTTTCTCTGACTATGCACTAAACTACCAAAAGATTCTTGGGTCTGCTTTACTAGACAATCCCAGCACATTGTCAGTTGTAGCTAGGTGTTGTAATTGAGGAGCTCCCCACAGCCTGCACTAGGGCTTAACTCAAAATGTCAGTGGGTTCTGGAGAGCAGAAACAATTTTTCATCTTTCCTCAGCCTTCATTTTTTAAAAAAGGCATGTGTATTGGAGCTACATTATAACCCCAAACCTAAGGCTCAGGGAACATTGCTGAAGAACCAGGAAAGCAAGTCACCTGTTGCTAGTTAATGTGTCCTAGACATGACAGGGAAACTACCCTAATGAGATTTGCACAGCATGGCAGTCTAATAAGATCTCCAGAATGATTTAAACCAGTTGATATGCCAAGATAAGTGGAGGAAATTTCATGAGGTACTTCCTCAATTTGAAGAGATTCAGGCAATCAATGGAAGCTGAACGAGGGAGAGTACGTTTTCTCCAGGGACTATCTCCCTGAAAGGTAATCCTAAATGAAGATCCCTAAATACATATACATATGAGCACAACTAAATAGTCTCACTGAATTATATGTGACCGTGATAATAAAGAAGAGGACAAGAAATTATGAGAGAGTGAGAAGGGGACAGAGGATAAGTTGGAGGAAGACTGAGATGGGTAAAAATAATGCAAATAAAATACCCATGCATGAAACTCAAAAATAATAAAATGTAAAATATGTCATCTTCTCAGATATGTGTCTTATAGATATTTTCTCTGGCTCTTCCAGTTATCTTTCATTCTGCTGATAATATTCTTTATGTATCAAAGTTTCTTTCTAATAAAGTCCATCTTAATCAGTTAAAAAAAAAGGGCATGTGTACAATATGGATGTCATTGGCATTATCTCTTTTTTTCATTACGCCTGATTTTGACTTCGATGTGTAGTCTGGTTGCTATTAATGCAGGAATGCATGAACTATTATTTCATTGGAAATAGAGGGAAAGAAGGAAGAGAGAAGCACCTATTGAGGGATACAGTGTGGTCAACTCTCCCACAGTAGCCCTGTTATAGACTAGCAGACACCTCTGAAAGACATGGACAACACCATTGGCTGTTTCCAGGTTACATGAGAGTGATGAGGAGGGAAAGAGAGAGGGTTGATTTCTCCCCATAGAGAAGTCTGGTGTATGAATATTCTGAAAGATGGAGGAAAAACATAAAAATATTCAGTTTTATGCATTCTTTAAATTTTTTTCACATAAATTTATTTATTTATTTTTAACAAATCTTTAAAGGGAATGTTTCTGTCATTTCCCCATTTAAAATTTTTTTAATTTTATTTTATTTATGTGTATGGATGTACTGTCTGCATGTAGGTTTGTGCACCCATGTTGTGCAATGCCACAGAGGTCAGAAGAGGGTGTCGGATTCCCCTGGCACTGGAGTTCTCCTGGAATTGGAGTTACAGACGGTTCTCACCTGCCATGTGTGTGCTGGGGATCGAACCCGGGTCCTCCGTAAGAGCGGTCGGTGCTCTTAACCTCTAGGCCATCTCTCCAGCCCCCGAGTTTTATGCATTCTTATAGGAGCATATTGTGTCTTAATGTGTCAAAATTATTTGGTGGAAGTCATGATACTTCAAAATCTATTTTCTTTTTACTTCCATGTATATGTATGTATCTGTGTATGAGTATGTGCTTACAGTAGTACATGTGCCTATGGAATCCAGAAGAGACCACCTGACACCCTGGAGACAGAACTACAGGTAGTTGTAGGCCACCACTGGATGTTGGTACTGGAAACAAAATTTCACTCCACTGCAAAAGTAGAGCACACTCTTAATTGTAGAGTCATCTCTCCATACCTATTTCAATTTTTAATTGAAATTATATACCATATTTTATTTTAATTGAAATTATATACCATATTTTATTTTCACTGAGGTAATTTGAAAGCATAAATTCCATTAAAGTGACATAAAATGAAATAACATTTAAATACAACCCTATTTAACAACTACTCTTGAAGGACAGCTTATCATGTACCACCATTAATTATAAAACATAATTAAAAGCAAAATATCATTGTGCCTGCATGCCCTGAGATGCTTCAGTATGCAACAACTTCACATCAGCATAAATGATACCATCAGTCCTATTATTTTGATAAACCCTTTACAAGCTAATAAAGAATTGATGGTCTTAAATAAAAATGAGCCTGGCTCAGCTGATACTAATTCCACACCATTGGGACAACTATTCAAATGATGCCAACATTCATTTTTTTCATCTATAATGTAAGAATTGCAATGGCAACCTCCCCTCAAGAGTATCATCTAGAACTCCATTAAGGTGTATTTTCTTTTCTTTAAAACCCAGTTATAACCTGTGTCATTTTAATCCCAATACCTATCATACCTTTTGCTTGCTACCCAATCCTCACACTGCAGCACAGGACAGAGAGGCAAACATTGATGCAAACATTGAACAGTAGGCATCTTGTACATAGGAATTAATGTGTTGCTGAATGAGAAAGTCTTGTACAAAATAACTCCTCAGTCTATCCTATTAGCCTTCTATAGAAATGGAGGCTAAAACTGCAAAATGTCAAATAATTTGTTAGAGCCAAGCTAATAGTTGGCAGGACCAGAATCTCAACCTCAGCTGCTTATCGTCTCACTCAGCCATTCGGGATTCACCATGATGTGGTTTCCCTTTAGAGAACTCACAGAACATTCTGGACTTTGCCTGTGCCGTAATTCTTCCTTTTTACTGTGAGATGCCAGCATTGGCCGTATCTATTAGATTCCTGTAGATTCCTCCAGGACAGGCTAACACATTACTAACCTTTATGTGAAAATACATTATGTCTAGATTAACAAATATTTGTTTAACTGAGAAACCTAGCTTTCTAAAGATGTGCCAGTAGTCCCTCTGGTTTGTCAAAATGTAGTTTTATTTCTGGCAGAGGACAGAATTAAATGACCCTCAGTAGCAAGATTTTGTCTCTTTTATGGAAAATTCAATGTCCCTTCATTTTCTCAGCTCTATTACAGAATTTTAAGGAGCTTCTAAACAAATATCAATTTTTTGCTTCTGTAGTCCAAATTCTGTATTGTATCATACTTTCATCATAGTTATGATTATTTCATTTTAATAAATGTATCATATGCTAAAACATCCACATATACTTTATATTTTATAAATATCTTTTAAATAAGACTCTAAAACCTTTAGAATAAGAAAAGTCTAAGTGTTCTAGTTTGTCTTCCACTGCTGTGACAAAACACTCTGACCAATACCAACTGGGAAGGAAAGGGTTTATTCAGCTTACATCTCCTGGGTCACAGTTCATCACTTAGGGAGCCCAAGGCAGGAACTCAGGGCTGGAACCTGGAGGCAGGAGCTGAAGCACAGGCCATGGAGGAATGCTGTTTACTGGCTTGCTCCCCTGGCCCATGCCCAGCCTGCCCTCTTATACAATACACAACAACCTGCCCAAGGTGGGCTGGGCCCTCCCACATTGCTCTACAATCAAGACAATACTCCACAGATGTGGCTACAGGCCAATCCAATGGAGCCAATTCTCCAGTTGAGGCTCCCTCAACCCAGGTATGTCAAGTTGACACTAAAGCTATCCAGCACAATTGACCCCTTGTCAACTTGACACACAAAACACATCACTATTAAACCACCACCTTTCCAGTTCTTGTCCCCAAGGTATGATGTTAACATTAATCACAACCTAAGACAGTACAACCTTAAAAGCCTCACAGTCCTTAAAATATCCAAACACTTAAAAGTTCACAGTCTGTTAAAATTCTCTTAGCTGTGGACTGCTGTAAAATCCAAAGCAAGTACTGTCTTATTTCAAAGGGAAGAATCAGGCACACTCAAACAAAATCTAAGTCCAGCAAAGTAGCTCAAGGCTGGACATCTGGGATTCACTCATGATCTTCTGGGCTCCAAAGGGTTTTGGCAGCTCCCCTTCTCCGACTGTGCTGTCCGTGGCACACAACTCATCTCACAGGCCCAGGCCAACTCCATTTCACACCTGTTGCTGCTCTTGGTGGTCATCCCATGGTCCTGGCATCTCCAAAAACCTGGGGTCGCCACTGAAACTGAGGCAGCACCTTCACCAATGGTCTCTTCTGACATCTCCTGGTGCAAAGCCTCAGCTTCTCTCCATGACCCCTGCAATCCTGAGGTCTTCACTGCAACCGAGGTGCACTTCCACCAATGGTCTTTCCTGACTTCTCACAGTGCCAAGCCTTGGCTGCTCTCTGTGACCCCCTCAAATTTCAACACCGGAACCATATAGGAGTCTCTTACACACTACCAAATCCTGCTTCTGGCTTGAGATGGAGGCTCAGGCCCCTTCTGGATCACAGCTTCTGTGTGCTGACCCTGAAGAAATTCTTCCCAGAAGATTTCACCACAATGATGCTGGTCTTTTGTTACTTACAGCTGATTTTTCAGCCCCAGCTAACCAGCATAATTTTCCCAGTACAACAAAGGTTTCACTTCAGGTTCTGGTCTCTCGTTACTTACAACTGATTCTTCAGCTCCAGCTGACCAGAGCCCATAGATTAAACAGTCCTGATGATATCTGCTTCCCTTTGAAACTAGAAACTTCACAAGCCAGGCCTCCATCATCTACAACTCTTTAAGAAAAACTGTTCCAAGTTCCACAGCAATGATCTTTAGGCATTCAATGATTTTTCTAGCCCAAAGTTCCAAACACTTCCACAATCCTTTCCCAAAACACCAAGGTCAGGTCTGTCACAGCAATACCCCACTCTCAGTACCAATTTCTGTTCTAGTTTGTCTTTTAATTTTGTAAAAAATGCAAATTCTGTTCTCTCTGATTCTCTTATAATTTGTTGGTATTCCAAATAAATTTCATTTATTTTGTATGACAGAATGTTTGAAATGAATCATTATGACCTCTGAACACAGTGTTTTAAATTTGATTTTATAGAATTCTAAATGGTTTCCTAAGTTATTTTTAATTCCTATGAATTACCTGAATTGGAGGTCCATTAACTATCATTATACTGTCTAAGGAACTGAATAGGTGGCAATATGCCAAACTCCTGGAGACTTAAGGGGTTCAGACAGAATAGCAACTCTTAGGGAGGTCAGAAAAAGAAATAAAGGTCTTCCTCCACCAAAAGCAAAGTGAAGTTCACTTACACATCTGCATTCAAATGAACCAGAATGCAATCAGCTAGCTCTTTGGGGGTAGAAAGAATGATACAGTACTCACATATGAAATCCTCAAAAAATAAATATTAATTAAAAATCAGGATCAAAGCAAGGTCAGGGGCACACAGAGGTGGTTTTCTCAAATGTCTGTCTTTAGTGTGCAGTTTGGTAAGGTTTGGCATTACCTAATGCTTCCTGATCAGACTCATCCAAATGTAAAACAAAAATGAAACGATAGTTATACTGGGAGCACTTATGACATTTTACAGTGCCAGAATGATTGAATATCTGCTTAGTTAAGTTTTACCTGTGCAGTGCCTGCTGCTAGGAATCTATCACTAATGAGTTCAGTGCCATATATCACAGTGAGAGAGCATGTGACAGTTTGAGTACAGTCTGAGTCCTGGCACTTCACATTGTATTAATATTTCCATCAGAGTTTCCCAGGATATGCACTTTCTTTATATCGAAGATGAAACGTAAAATAATCCATCAGAACAATGAATGGAATGTAATCAAGTTGCAAAATAAAAAAGACCAACAGCAAAGATGCTTACTGGAACTGGCATTATGGGTGGTTGTTAGCCAAAATGTGGGGTGTTGGGACTTGAACCCAGAGTCTCTGCAAGAGTGGCCAGTGCTCTTAACCACTGAGCCACCTCTCCAGCTCCCCACACCAGCCATTTCTATTCTAACCTTTTTTAAATGTTTTTTCTTTTTTTAATTTAATTTTTTTTATGTGTATGAATGTACTGTCTGAATGTAGGTTGATGCACCCGCGTTGTGCAATGCCTCAGAGGTCAGAAGAGGGTGTCGGATTCCTCTGGAACCGGAGTTAAAGACAGCCCTCAGCCACAATGTGGGTGCTGGTAATTGAACCCGGGTCTTCTGCAAGAGCAGTCGGCACTCTTAACTGCAAGGCCATCTCTCCAGCCCCCTTCTATTCTAACTTTTTATAAGACACTTTAAAATCTCTGAGCCTCAGTTTCACCACATAAAAATGAGTCTTTAAAAGAGGATTTTTAGAAGAAATTTTTTAGAAAAAGAAAACATATATGGGGGTTAGAGCAAAAACTCAGCAGTTAAGTGGGCCTTAGTATGCAATGGTGAGAACTGATGTCTGGAGCCAAGCATCTATGGAACAAGCCAGGCACCCCATTCATGCTTCCAATGCCAGCTCTGAGAGGGGCAGAAGCAAGAGGATTGCTAGGATTTGCTGACTTCCAGCCTATCAGACAAAATGTGAGCCCCAACTTCAGGAAGAGATCCTGCCTCAAAATAATAGATAAGGGCTGGAGAGATGGCTCAGCTGTTAAGAGCGCTGACTGCTCTTGCAGAGGACAGGCATTCAATTCCCAGCACCAACATGGTGGCTAAGAACCAACTTTAACTCCAGTTACAGGGAAGTCCAACACCCTCTTCTGACCTCTGCAGCATTGTACAACAAGGGTGCATAAACCTACATGCAGACAGTACATTCATACCCATAAAAATTTTTTTAAGTTATAGATAAAAAGTGATAGTAGGGGACACATGATGCCCTCTTCTGCCCTCTGTATGCATGTGGAAGGGTGTGAGCACCCCCACCCAAGTTACACATATCATATAAGATATGCCTATACACACTACACACACACACACACACACACACACATACATTTTTAATGTATGTTGGATATGGTGGCACAAACCTCTAATCTCAGCACTAAGGAGCAGAGGTAGGCAAATCTCTGTGAGCTCCAGGCCAGCCTGTTTACATAGTATGCTCCAGGCCAGGTGGAGCTAAAGGGAGACTCTCTCCTTAAAAGACAGAAAAGAGGAGTCTTGCTTGACTCAAGGAGACCTATATTTGCTTTATTGGTTTAGTGGTCTGTGGTAACACTCTCTGGTATTTCAGAGACCAACTGCACACTTGCAAGTGTGGTCTCAATACATCTTTCCCATGCTTACATCAGGTCTTTGACAGCAGGGCCTTATCACCTCTCTTCTTACAGGTATCCCAGTTTAAAGGCAAGAAGCCTCTACCTTTGGTGGGGGGGGGGCTTGGATCCCCTGGCCAACATCTCCTGGGTAGAATAATCCATTACTGATATCAGAGCTCTCCTGTATTAATATATTTTGCTTAAGTTCATAGCTTAAGGAGACTTTAGTATTATATTTGTTTCTGAATAGAAAATACCTTTTCACAAGACTCCTCCATCAGCACCAGCTACACCTCACCTGCCTGGAAATACTGTGCAGCAGTGGCAGCCATATGCCTGTATATCCCAAATCTAATTGGCTATTAGCTCTCTCCTTAGAGGAATAACCCACGGCTGATGCCACAAGCTTACATCTCCTAGTGGTTAGCAGATGTTATAAGCCACAGTAAGACCCCGGCATATTTTACAGAAAAAACATAATTCATGGATTAACATACCATCCAAACATCTGTGTCTATACCAAAGTAACCTACCATAACAATTAGTACTGTTTAAATACCTATATATCTAATTGTTTGTGCTTCATTAGTAGTATTGAAAGGTTATTCCTAGTGGTTAAGAGTGCCGACTGCTCTTACAGAGGACCCGGGTTCGATCCCCAGCACCCACATGGCGGCCGAGAGCCGTCTCAAACTCCAATTCCAGGAGAACTCCAGTTCCAGGGGAATCCGAGACCCTCTTCTGACCTCCACGGGGTGCACAAACCTGCATGCAGACAGTACATTGATACACATACCGAAAATAAATTTAAAAAAAAAAAAAAAAAAAGAAAGGTTATTCCTGGACAAAACTGTCAGCCCATGTAAGGAAAGAGCCAAGATTAACCAGAGTCCAAAACAACATCTCCCAGAGAAAGTAGACTGTTTTGCTTCGTCTATCTGTGACTCTTTTTTTTTTTTTTTCTATACTTCTTCATTTTTTAATAAGTAATAATTTATGAGTACAAACATCCTTCATGAAAACCAATTTGCAAGCAGTTGCCAAAACCCATACAGAGCCAGGGTCCACCATCCACTGGGAAGCTTGTTTTTTTTTATTAATTAATTAAGTATTTATTTTTTAATCAAAATCTAGACCGTGTCCCCCCATTCTCCACCCCAACCAGAGCTCAGGCATACTGCCAAACATGCTTTTATTTTCTTTTCTCAGCTTTCTCAATATCTCCATGTGGAAGTTGACTGCTTTGAGCAGAAGTTAACTGTTCAGTCAGTTTGTTTGATGCAGTCCTGTGTTTTGGTGTTGTTGTTTCCAATATGCATCACTCCCAACTGCTTTGGACAAAAAGCCCAAGGGGCCATGCACAAGAAATACTTACAACTAGGCAGTTGGCACTAGCATCCACAGATGAGGGATACCATTCATCCTTTGTTTTTTCTGGGACTGTGGTTAATTCATAGCATGATGTCCCTAGCTCCAACCATTTTCCTGCAAAGCTCTTATTTGTCGTCTTCTTTACTGCTGCATAGAGCTCACTGTTGTAGAGTACCACATTTCATTTATCCACTCATCAGTTGAGGGGCAGTTGGTTCCAGCTCCTTGCTATTGTGAAGAGAGCTGAAAATAAACATGGCCCGGCATGTATCTCTGCGGTGGGGTGGAGTCTGGGGTACAGGCCTAGGGTGGTTAATGGTTGGGTCGAGTGGCAAGCTTCACTCCAAGTCTTCCAAGGGTTCTCCATCCACACTGCTTTCCATAGTGTGTATGAGTTTACATCCCACCAGCAATGGATGAGTCTTCCCCTTCCCCACAACCTCTCGAGCACTTGGTATCCCCCAACCAAAAACCATCATTAGTTTTCTTGATCCTAGCCAGTCTTTGGAGTATTCGGCTGTATTCAGCCATGGTTTTGATTTGCATTTCCTTGACTGTTGTATGTTGCACACTTCTTAGGTGTTTCTCGCCTCTCTATCTCCATTGTGAAGTCTCTGTTCAGAGGCTCTTTGCTCCATCATTGAGTGGGGTATTTTTTTTCTTCTTTTGTTTTATTGAGTAGTTTCTATATTCGGGAAATCAATGCTTTCAGATGTTTCTGAGGTGAAGTTTCCTCCCACTCGTGGATTCTCTTCACTTCCTGATTTTTCTTTCATGTACAGAAGCTTTTGAAGTTTAATGAGGTCCCATTGTCAACCTTAATTCTTGTTGGCAGCTGCTGTCTGATTTAGGAAGTCTTTCCTATGCCTTATGTCTTATAGTCTGCGGCCAACTTTTTTTCTATCACCTTTCAGAGTTTGGGGTTTCACATTTAGGTCTTTCATCCACTGGAGTTGACTTTTGTACAGGGCAGAGTAGGGGTTAATTTCATTTCTTCTACAAGTGGTGTTGGAAAGGCTACATGATTTTTTCAGGTTAATTTGTATCCTGCCACTTTGCTGAAGTCGTTAGTCATTTCTAGGAGTTTTCTGGTGGAGTTTTTCAGCATACCCTTAAGTAAACAATCCTACTATCTGCAAAAAGGNGTGTTCTTGTAGGCAGTAGGGCTTATCCTGGTGTTGATGTTGAGCTTTATTGTACTGTGGTCTGATAGAATGCATGAAATTATTTCAATCTTTTTGTATTTGTGGAGGTTTCTTCTGTGTCCCAGTATGTGGTCGATTTTGGAGAATGTTCCATGGGGTGCTGAGTAGAAAGTTTATTCTCTGGTATTAGGGTGGAATATTCGGTAGAGATATATGAGGTACATTTGGTGTATCATATCATTCAGTTTAGATGTCTCTTTGTTTATTCTTTGTCCTGTTGACCTATCCAAGGGACTCAGTGGGGTATTGAAGTCCCCTACTATGAGTGTACTGGGGTTAGTGTGTGACTTGTGGTCCTGGAGAATTGTCTTTATAAAGTTTGGTGCACCAGAGTTTGGGGCATATATGTTCATAACTGTGAAATCTTCTTGGTGAGTTATTCCTTTGATAAAAATGTAATGTCCTTCTTTGTCTCTTCTGATTTCTTTTACTTTGAAGTCTATTTTGTCTGATATTAAAATAGCAACAGATGTTTTCTTTTTGGTACCATTTGCTTGGAATATTTTTTCCATCCTTTCACTTTAAGGTGGTGCCTGTCCTTGAAGGTAAGATGTGTTTCTTGTAGGCAGCATGTAGATTGATTCTGTTTCCTAATCCAATCTCCCAGTCTATATCTTTTGATTGGGGAATTTAGTCCATTAATATTTAAGGTTATGACTGATAGATTTGTGTTGCTGCCTTTTGCCTTGTTATCTATTTATGGTTTGGGTTAAGGTTTCTACTTCTCCAGTTATGCTTTTATTGATTTCTCTTTCTGGGAGCCTGGAGATGGTTGCTCCTTCCTTCTGTTCTTTGAATTGCTTCAAGTATTCTCTGAAGGGTTGGTTTTCTGGACAGGTATTCTTTCAACTTGTTTATGTCATGGAAGGTTTTTCTCTCTCCTTCAATTATATTCGATATTTTTGCTGGGTATAGTAGCCTGGGTTGGCATCTGTTGTCCTTTAACACTGGGAATGCTTTGCTCCAGTTTCTTCTTCCTTTCATAGTTTGCATTGAGAAGTCAGTTTTAATTCTGATAGGTTTCCCCTTATGGGTCACTTGTTGTTTTTCTCTTGTGGCTTTAAGGATTTTGTCTTTGTTTTGGGTGTCTAGCATTTAAACTATGATGTGGTGTGGAGAATTTCTTTTCTGATCTTGTCTGTTTGGAGTTCTATGCACTTCTTGTATTTGTATTGGTTTGTCTTTTTTTTAGTTTGGGGAAGTTTTCATCTATTATTCTGTTGAAGATCTGATCAATACCATTCTCTTGGGATTCTTCTCCTTCCTCTACTCCTATGATGCAGAGGTTTGATCTTTTCATAGTGTCCCATAATTCCTGGTTGTTCCACTTTTGTGTATTTTTAAATTTTTTCTTTCCTTGAGGTTTTTAGTTGTTCTGTGTTATCTTGCAGGTCTGATATTCTTTGCTCTGCTTCCTCCATTCTGTTTCTGAGGCTTTTTCCATTCCTTTCCTCTTGATTGGATAAGTATTTGATTTCCTTTTTCATTTCCTCTTCTGATTTCTTTAGTATTTCTACTTCTTTTTGGAGCTTCTCAATCTCTTCCTGTAGCTCTTTGCTTTGCTGGTTGGTTTCCTTAACTTTTTTCAGCATGGGATCTTTTCAGTGTTTCCAGTTCCTTCTGGAGTTTGTCAGTCTCTCTCTCTAGGTCTTTCTTGAGTTCTTCATTCTCTTTTCTTAGTTCTTTGATTTGCTCTTTATAATCTTGTACTTCTTTAAATATGTACCCAATTTTGTTTCTGATATCTGTGTTCTGGGCCATTCCCAGGGGGATCTCACTGTAGGAATCTTCCATAGGGTTGGTAGAGCTTGATGTGGGATTTTCCTGCCCCTTTCCTGTCTTGTCTCTTCTTCGTGTTCTTGGCATATGAGCTTCTCCTGGCCTGTGCTTGCCTCAGCTGGTCTCGGGAGATCTTGGATCTCAGCTGGGGGGCTTGTATGTTCAATCAAGTTAATCAGATAAGTGTCCAGTCTATAATGCTATAGTTTCACCATTCACCCCAATTGCATCCCTTACATTCTACCATGCCCCCTCTTCCACAGATTGTTCCCTAGGTTTAGAAAAGGGGCATGGGTGGAAGAGAAGCAAAAAACTCTACTTTCTCTGGAGCTGTCGTTTTGAGCTCTGGTCAATTCTGGCTGTTTCATTTCATGGGCTGACAGTTTGTCCAGGAACAACCTTTCAGTCCTACTAATGAAGCACAGGCAATTAAATGTATAGGTATTTAAACAGTATTAATTGTTATGGTAGGTTACTTTGGTGTAGACACAGATATTTGGATGGTATATTAAGCTATGAGTTACATTTTTTTCTGTAAAATATGGCAGGGTCTTACCGTGGCTTATATCATCTCCTAACCACTAGAGGATGTAAGCTTGTGGCATCAGCCATGGGTTATTCCTCCAAGGAGAGAGCTAATAGCCAATTAGATTTGGGATATACGGACATATGGCTGCCAATGCTGCACAGTATTTCCAGGCAGGTGAGGTGTAGCTGGTGCTGACGGAGGAGTCTTGCTTGACTCAAGGAGACCTGTATTTGCTTTATTGGTTTAATGGCCTTTGGTAACACTCTCTGGTATTCCAGAGACCAACTGTACACTTGCAAGTGTGGTCTCAATACATCTTTCCCATGCTTACATCAGGTCTTTGACAGCAGGGCCTTATCGCCTCTCTTCTTGCAGGTATCCCAGTTTACAGGCAAGAAGCCTTTACCTTTTGTGGGGGGACTTGGATCCTCTGGCCAAGATCTCCTTGGTAGACTAATCCATTGATGGTATCAGTGCTCTCCAGTATTAATATATTTTGCTTAAGTGCACAGCTTAAGGAGAATTTAGTATTATATTTGGTTCTGAATAGAGAATTATCCTTTTCACAGTTTCTATGTCTATTAGTCAACTAAAGAATGCAGTTTTACCAGTTTTATAAGAGATTACCTCTATGACAGTTGGCTCCAATTTCCAGTTATAGAATGACCTCATCATCATCATTTTCCTCCTTGTTCTATGAAGGAGAGGTAAGAAAATCTCTCATATTAAAACTTGGGAACAATCTGCAGAGAGGGGGCAATGGTAGAAAGTAAGGGCTGCGATAGGGGTGAATGGTGAAACTACAGCAATATAGTCTGGACACTTATTTAATCAACTTGATTGAACATACAAGACCCCCCCCAAGCTGGATGGTGGGACCCTTGGGCTGTGTGGGTTTGGGCAAAACTTCTTGCAAATTGGTTTTATATGAAGGATGCTTATACTCAGAAATTATTACTTATTGTTAAAAAATGAAAAAAAATAAAAAATTAATAGAAAAAAAAGAGAAAATAGCCGGGTATGGTGGTAAATGCCTTTAATCCTAGCACTTGCGAGGCAGAGGCAGGTGGATCTTTGTGAGTTCAAGGCCAGCCTGGTCTACATAGTGAGTTCCAGGACAGCCAGAGATCCAGGGAGACCCTGTCTCAAAAAGACCAAAAAAAAGTTTTAATATATGTTTTAATATATATGTAAGCCAAATAGTCAAATAGTCAGCCTCCATAACATGGTTGCTGTATCCACTAATAGACATATTCTTAGAGTTCTAGTACCTGAGGAAACCATGATGAATAATTGTGGAATTCTATTTTGTGGAATTCTAATAATTGTGGAATTCTAATTGTGGCTGTTTTTGTGTCTTCTCTGTTACAGAGAAAAATGAGCTTAGGAATTTAAGAAGAAATAAATGTCTTCTGTAAGCATTAATAAATAAAATTTCCAGTAGAACTTTCTCTCAAAGAAGACCCAGGAGATAGGAGGAATGAGGAGCTATTTCTCTCACTAAGCAGATCCAAGTATAAAATGCATTTGCATACACAGTAAACTTGTAGAATTTTCCAAAAGAAGCTATTCTAACAACTTAATCAGCATTATTTTTTTCTTACCCCCAACTCAACCAATCGACTACCTTTCCAAAGGCATGCATCTGTCAGTGTTTGAAAACAGTTTTTTTATAATTACAGTAGCCAAGGAATTGCTATCCCAGGCTAACAGTGCAAACGTGCTCCCAAAACCAGACTTCATGTGTTTTTTTAGAATCAATTGTTGTAGCTTCTTTATTGTTATTTTCATTCTTTTGAGAAATAGTTATTAAATATTTTCTAGGAGGAAGGGATTGTAAACCTTATACCAACCAACAAAGAAGCAGAACCTGCCCTGATGGATATTCTCTTGTCATATCTTTTATGTTGGCTTACTCTTTACTTTTTGATTATTTTGTTTTTTACATTTATTCAGTGTGTTTGATGTGTATGTATGTGCATTGTATTACTCAGGGTTCTCTAAAGAAACAGAAGCAACAGGATGAATATATAGCTATATACAATTTATTGATTTGCTCACATGACAGAGTTCAAGGAGTCCAACAGTAGCCATTCCACACTGGAGAGGCTGAGAATCCAGGGAACTGCTCAGTCTGCAAGTCTGGATGTTTCAGTAGTCCCAATCTGGTGCTGAAGGCCCAATGGATTCCAGGAGATCTGCCAGTCTCAGTACATGCTGGGATCCATAGGGTTGATCACAGCAGCAAGACAAACTCACCAGTGAGAGAGAGGCAAGCCAAAGGAAAAAAGGGACCAGCTCCCTTTGCCATGGCCTTTAATACTGCCTGCCAACAGAAGGTAACACCCACATTTGGGGTGGTCCATCCGGGTTGAGGTAGTCCAATCCAAAGATCCTTTTTCTCTTATTTGTTCCTTAGTCCAGTCAAGTTGACACCCAGCATTAACCATCACATGCATACATGTGTATAAGGGGATCAAAGGACAGTTGTCAAGAGTGAGTTTTTCCTTCCATGATATGTGTCCCAGATATCGAACCAAGGTTATTAGGCTGGTGGCAAGTACCTTTACTTGCTGAGCCACCCATCTCACTGGCTCCTACTACTAATTTTTAATGCCTTCTTTTTCCAAGTGCTAAAGATATTTATCATTCTATATAAAACTCAATAGATACAGAATAGAAAAAATATTTGTGACATTCTGCTCTTTGTACAATAGCACCATAAATCATCCAGTATATTTTTTCACTATGTGGAAATACATGTTTGTGTGTGTGTTCCTTTGGAAAAATGCTATTATAAAGATTTTAATGTTTAGCATAATGTCTAATAATGCTCACCATTCAATTAATTTCCTTTAAATAATATTTATAGCTCTGAGTTAACTAAGATTTAAAATAAAGTTTACTGGGCAGATAATAAGTTGAGGTTATATAGTTAGATAAGAGAAATAAATTCTGTTGGATGGATAATTATATAAAGTGGTAATGTGCTATATACTTCATAAAAACTATAAGACAGTATTTTTAAATATTATTTTTAAAAAAAAAGAATAAAAATTATTGGAGGAGATAGATACACTTATCTGGACTTGAACATTTCACAATGCATACATTTACAAGATATCATACTATATCATATAAATATGCATACATTTTATATTTCAATTGAAAAAGTGAACTAAAAAATAAACTACAGGGAATTGGGCAAAAATTTCAAGCTTTAGAAAAGCCAAATCGCCCTCAGAGGCTCATGAAAGAAAAATTGTCATAGACTGCCAGCTTTATCCTGGTTATCCTCTTACATATTATTCATTATTCTTCACATCTTAAAAGATGGGCAGACTTCATGAAACAGGGCTGCAGGAAGGAAAATTTTGAGTGACATGAAAAGTCTTCCTTCATATTGGCATGACATCTTTGAATGGATTATTTTTGAAAGAAGGCTGAAAACATCTAGATTAATGGGAAGCTGGTTCTTTTATATTTCAGTCAAAACTATGAAAGACAAGCAAAATCATTTTAAGGGGAAAATTCCATTTTATATCAAACCATTTCAGGCAGCTTTTACTTCTTTTCTCACAATTACCCTCTGGGCCTTTACAGCATAGGGTTATAGAGGATTGTCATTTGCAGTCCCTTCTATTTTTATGAAAAGTGAAAGTGGTTCCATGGGAAAAAGAAATAAAAGTCTCTCTTCTTTAGAAATAAGACTAAATTTTCTTAAAAACAGACTTCAAGCTAAATTCAGGACTAAGATGCTCTTCAATCACAGGGAACCCATTCATTTCTATAGGCAAAAGTGATTGCATCCTTCTTCTAGTTCCTTTCCTATCTGCAGTTTTGTGGGAAAGCAGTGCTAGCATTAAAGAACTGAATTTCAGCAATACATTAGGACCACTAAACTCTTTTTGAAATCCCATGGTAGAAAGATTCACACTATTCTTACTTTTTATGCTCTGTAATATTTGAGAGAGAACACCACCATTGGTGAAGTAAACAACTACTCTCAAAGCCATCAGAAATGATTGAGTCACATTTCCACTTTAGTAAATGAGCTGAGTAGAGAGAATCCCAGTCACTCCAATAGGCCAGTTCCTTACCTAGGTGCTTAAATACCTCACTTAAATCTAATAATCTTCTTGAAAACTTTATCATTAGATCCAGCCATACTGAGTTTTCTAACTTCACAAGATGGATTAATTTCACATCTGCTTAAGACATCTATCTTAATGAAGGACTTCTCCAACTATACCAGCCTATCCTGAACTGTGGAACTGTCAAAAGCTGGATGAGGCACAGTAATAGCTAATTGAAGAGAAATAGCTAAAGACTGAATCAGACTATAAAAACTAAGAAGTTTGGGCTGGAGAGATGGCCTAGCGGTTAAGAGCGCCGACCACTCTTGCAGAGGACCCAGGTTCGATCCCCAGCGCCCACGTGGCGGCTGAGAGCCGTCTGAAACTCCAACTCCAGGAGAACTCCAGCTCCAGGGGAATCCGACGCCCACTTCTGACCTCCGCGGCATTGCGCGACACGGGTGCACAGACTTGCATGCAGACAATACATTCGTACACATACAGAAATAAATAAAATTAATAAAAAAAAATTAAAAAAAGGACAGCCCCCCCCCCGCAGCATATTCTTTTTTATTGTCTTACCTGGTGGTGTTTTGCCGTTTTCCTGCATATATGTAAGTGCACTTGTATGGCCTGTCCTTAGAGGGCAGAAGAGGGCATGGATGCCCCTGGCCTGGAGTTAAGGACTTAGGTTGCCAGTGCCATGTGGGCGCTGGAACCTGAACCTGGGTCTTGTGTTATCTTGACCAGCCCTACAGCTTGTGCCTCTGGCAGTTAAGAGAATGTAGAAGTACATCCTGAGACATGCTGTCTGCATGTGGGAAGACAGAACAGTCCCTAAGGAGCTTCTTGTGTGTAGATGTGTAGTCCCCATTGGAAACACCCAGCTTTGGTGGCTGATATGATTAGCTCTTGCCTTCCTGTTCATTCCTGTGCTCTTGCAACTATTTGTAATTCAATGTATTCATTGCTAATCTAGTTTAATTCTTGAGGGAATTTATGCCTGAGGCAATTCCTTAAGATTATACAGTTAATATTGCAGTGCAGGTGCTTTCAGATTTCTTATTTCAGGGGTGTTCTTTCTTACAGCATTACACACTTAAGTCTATAAGACCAAACCTTTAGAAATTGTCATTTTTAAGATACATAAAATTCAGTTTCATATAACTCAGCCTAATAGCATAACCTAACTATTAAGAGCTAACTTTATGGGGCTGGAGAGATAGCCTAGCAGTTAAGAGCACTGACTGCTCTTTTTTTTTTTTATGTGTATGAATGTACTGTCTGCATGTAGGTTTGTGCACCTGTGTCGTGCAATACCGCGGAGGTCAGAAGAGGGTGTCGGATTCCCCTGGAACTGGAGTTCTCCTGGAATTGGAGTTACAGACGGTTCTCAGCTGCCATGTGGGTGCTGGGGATCGAACCTGGGTCCTCTGCAAGAGCAGTCGGCGCTTTTAACCACTAGGCCATGTCTCCAGCCCAAGCACTGACTGCTCTTGCAGAGGACCGGGGTTCAATCCCCAACACCCACATGGCGGCTGAGAACCGTCTGTAACTCCAGTTCCAGGGGAATCCGAGTCCCTCTTCTGACCTCCGCAGCATTGAACGACACGGGTGCACAAATCTACATGCAGACAGTACACTCATACACATACAAAAATAAAAAAAAAAAAAAAAAAAAAAAAAAAAAAAAAAAAAAAATAAAAAGAGCTAACTTTAGGGGCTGGAGAGATGGCTCAGTGGAAAGAGCGCTGGCTGCTCTTGCATAGGATCCAGGTTCGATGCCCAGCACCCAGTGGTAGCTGACAACTGTCCATAACTCCAAGTCCAGGGAATCCAACACCCTGACCTCCTTGGGCATTGCATGACATGGGTGCAGTTACACACTGTGGAGGCAATACACTCATATACATAAAATAAAAAGTATAAATATTGGTGAAGAGATGTTTCAGCAGTTAAGAGCACTGGCTGCTCTTGCAGAGGACCCAGGTTTGATTCCTAGCACCCACATGGTAGCTAACAGCCATCCTTAACTCCAGTTCCAAGGGATTCCAACACCTTCTGACCTCTGAGAGCGCTCCACGACAGGTGCACTTAACACCCATGCAGACAGTACATTCATACACTAAATGGAAAAATAATTGAGTGAATAAAATATTTTAAAAAGATATATAGAGCACTGTAATATACCTGTTTGTAGGTGTACTACATGAGGTGTAGGTTAGTAAATAGCCCAGCAAGCCTGAATTAAGGTAATTGTTGCAGCTAGCAGTCTGCCTGTTGGAAATGTGAGCACTCAAAAGTTTCACTTTGAGACCTGTGTTTGGTGCTGGGTAGAAAACTGCTCTGTTTTCTTATAAATAATGCAACTTCATTTACTTAAGCAACAGAGTCTTTGTCTTATCTTTAATGTCCTCTCCTGTTTGCTAGTTGAAAAGGTATTAAGATACTTTATGAAACAGTGACATACATATAGGAAGAAAGTTGTTTGGTGGGACAGCCATAATGAAGATATTTCCATATAGGGAGAGGGGAGAGGAATGGTGTGAGCACGTGTAACAATTTGTGTCAGGAGGCCTCAGGATAAAATGGAATTATGGGATTGCACCGCAGTTCCTGCTGTTGAAGGGCCACACCACACACCACACACACCACACGGATATTTCCCTGTGTTCATTACTTTGTTATTTAAAATATCTTGAAATTTTATCACCAAGAAGTCTTCTTCTCTCCTTCATTTTAGAAGACCAGCAGTGAGACCAGTCAGAGCGAGACAAGTATCTCCTTGTTGGAACCAAAGAGCAAAAGCAGTCTACACTCATTGGCCCATGAAACAAAAATTGCATCTTTCTTAAGCAACACCACTTTAGATGTCAAAGACAAAGCTGGTCTTTGCCCTGATGAAGATGATATGGAAGGAGATTCTTTTTGATGATCCCATTCCTAAACCAGAAAAAACGTATGGTTGGTGAGTAGATTGGTTTTTGGATTATCTGATGAGTGCTTTAAAAAGAATTTCTAACTAGATCTGATGGTTGCATGCCTTTAATCCCAGCACTCAGGAGGCAGAGGCAGGCATATCTCTGTGAGTTCAAGGCCACCCAGATCTACATAGCGAGTTCTAGGCTAGCCGGGGCTACAGGGAGACTCTGTCTCAAAAAAGACCCAAAATAAGAAAAAAAGTATATATATAATATATCTATATATAATTTCTAGGTGTTTTAATTTTTCAAAAAAACCTATGAAAATAAGAATAATGACTTGATAATGGCTCTATATTATTGAATCTATAAGTCTGATTTGTGTCAGTAAAGCCTAGTATGTTGTAAAATAATTATAAGATTATGGATTATTAAGAAACCAGGCACATCCTATTTCAGCAGGTTAGTCTGTATCAAACCCACCAGGACAGGACACATCAGTGACAGAGCCCTGCCTCAGGAAGCTGTTGAGATTATTCAGGAGCAAGATGGTGGAGAAAGTGCTGAAAAATAGGTGGCTTAGGGAAATAGTTTAAGGTTAGTTGCAAAACAGTTTGCTGGTGATACAAGAGAGCCAAGTAGCAGTAACCAGGGTGGCTGCTAGGGCTCCATGCTGGTGATACAAGAGAACCAAGTAGCAGTAACCAGGGTGGCTGCTAGGGCTCCATGCTGGTGATACAAGAGAACCAAGTAGCAGTAACCAGGGTGGCTGCTAGGGCTCCGCTGGTGATACAAGAGAACCAAGTAGCAGTACCAGGGTGGATGCTAGGGCTCCACGCTGGTGATACAAGAGACCAAGTAGCAGTACCAGGGTGGCTGCTAGGGCTCCATGCTGGTGATACAAGAGAACCAAGTAGCAGTAACCAGGGTGGATGCTAGGGCTCCATCTGGTGATACAAGAGACCAAGTAGCAGTAACCAGGGTGGCTGCTAGGGCTCCATGCTGGTGATACAAGAGAACCAAGTAGCAGTACCAGGGTGGATGCTAGGTAGCGTACCAGTGCTCAGGTGCTGCTAGGGCTCCATGCGTGATACAAGAGAACCAAGTAGCAGTACCAGGGTGGATGCTAGGGCTCCATGCTGGAGATACAAGAGACCAAGTACCCAGGCTGCAGGGCTCAGCGGGATACAAGACGTAGCGACAGTGAGCTAGGGCTCAGCTGGTATACAAGAGACCAAGTAGCAGTACCAGGGTGGCTGCAGGGCTCCACCTGGTGATACAAGAGAACCAAGTAGCAGTACCAGGGTGGATGCTAGGGCTCCACGCTGGTGATACAAGAGGACCAAGTAGCAGTACCAGGGTGGATGCTAGGGCTCCATGCTGGAGATACAAGAGGACCAAGTAGCAGTACCCAGGGTGGCTGCTAGGGCTCCATGCTGGTGATACAAGAGGACCAAGTAGCAGTACCCAGGGTGGTCTAGGGCTCCAGCTGGTATACAAGAGACCAAGTAGCAGTACCAGGGTGGCTGCTAGGGCTCCATGCTGGTGATACAAGAGAACCAAGTAGCAGTACCAGGGTGGCTGCTAGGGCTCCATGCTGGTGATACAAGAGGACCAAGTAGCAGTACCAGGGTGGATGCTAGGGCTCCATGCTGGAGATACAAGAGGACCAAGTAACAGTACCCAGGGTGGCTGCCAGGGCTCCACGCTGGTGATACAAGAGGACCAAGTAGCAGTACCAAGGTGGCTGCTAGGGCTCCACGCTGGTTGAGGAACTTGATACAGATGGGGAAGAGCTGGGTAGGATGACACGGGGGCTGAGAGTCCAGAGTGCTAACATGTCAGAATCTAGAAGATGGTGGGGTGGGGGTGGATAGTCTGGGGAGGGGAAGCAGCTGCACTGGAGGGAGATCACAACGAAGACGTCATTGGTGTGTTGGGAGATGGGTGATCACCAAGAATGGGTCCAGCACACCTTGAGTCAGTGGACCCTGTCTTGAAAAGACCACAAAAACAAAAGCAGGTAGTGTAAAGAAGCTGGGGAGAAGCCCGCAGGAGGAGGAGGAAACAGCTGCGCTCACACCTGCTGGCAGCCATCACTGGATTCAGCCATGCGAAGGTCAGGGATGACTTTGACCAACAATTTCGTTGGAATTTGTGGGGTGTCCCATTTATTCCCAGGGCTATCCATATGGAAAACACGCACAGGAAAGCACAGCACAGGGAAGCATGTTAAGGTGTCCAAAATACAGAGAGAGCTTTATTCCAAAATGCCTGCTTATATAGACAGCATATAAGAGGCACAAGAGAGCAGGGGAGGGTTTCTGGAGTGACGCATGTGCCCAGCGGAGGTGTCCTTGTCAGGAGAATGGAGAGCACAGCCTTCTGGAGCCAGGGTTGGGCCTGGTGGCCATGCCTGGAAGTTAGGAGGGAGCAGACGGGATGCATGAGCTACAGGTCTAAGCATCTCAGGTTTGGAGAGGATCGTGGCTTGCTAAGCAGTGCATACATTTGGAGGTGGTGCTTATTTGTTAGTTGACTTCTGTGCTGTTCTTTGAGTTTCTGGGATGTTAATGAGGATGTTGAAGGTGGTCTTGGCCTAAGAGATAACAAGTAGTTCTAAAGAAAGGTCAGCTGGTGCTTCACTGACAAGCTTACTGCATGGATTTGTGATTGAACTGCAGTCTGCCTGCATAGGTATGCTTTATGATTTCCAAGGTATAAAATGTATTTCACTTCTATCCATTGTATGCATCTTAACATGCTTTTTCCATAGTTAGAAAATAAAGTACTTTAATGACAGGGTCTAAAATTAATCATTTAACTGTCAATTGATTCCCATTAGGAGAAGTGAACCTAGGAAGCAAGTCGGAAGCCTGACCTCGCTTGCTGACGTTCCCCCCTTAAGGAGTGGTGGACTCAGCTCCCTGGCAGGAGCCCCTTCATTAACAGACTCTGAGAGTAAGTGTTTGAATACTCCAGGTACTTTTCTTCCAGTTAAATGTGGTACATAATTACTATGGGTTATATTTCAGGAAAATCTTAGAAACAGACCTTAATTTTAATCACTTGGATAATATTTTACCATTTTCATTTCTTTTTAAAAGACATTTTATTACTTTAATTTTTTGGTATGAGTGTTTTGCATTGTTAAAGTGCACTATTGTACAATGCCCACAGAGGCCAAAAGAGGGCATCGGATCCCCCGCAACTGGAGTTACAGACTGTCTTTAGATACCATGTAGGTGCTGGGATTTGAACCCAGGTCTTCTGCAAGAACCACCAGTGTTCTTGACTGCCGAACTCTCTCTCTAGCTCTGCTATCAGAATATTTTTAGGAAGTTGGCTTTTTTAGGTTTAGACTATCTGGAGGTGTACGTTTGGTACCGGCTTAGGGCTTGACTTATGATATTTGAGTTTATGTAAAAGTGATGCACATTCAATAGAAACCATACTTGGAATTTTAGATTTGGCTATAATGCACATGTCCTTTGTGGTCCGTCATGGTGCTGATCAGCAGCATTGGCTATAATTCCTTCCTGTCAGCCATGTGAACACCAGGGAGTACTGTGTTGCTGACCTGCGATGTTCAATAGTTTAGGCCTCTGCAATGCAGTTTTGATTTCTAATATTTTCTTCTTCTTTTTTTAAATTTTTATTTTTTTATGTGTATGAATGTACTGTCTGCATGTAGGTCGGTGCACCCATGTTGTGCAATGCTGCAGAGGTCAGAAGAGGGCATCGGTTTCCCCCGGAACTGGAGTTACAGAGGTTCTCAGCCACCATGTGGGTGCGGGGATCGAACCCCGGGTCCTCTGAAGAGCAGTCGGTCGCTTAAAACCTCTAGGCTATCTCACAGGTCGAGCACTCAAAACCCGTGCTAGTGGTTTCTTTTAGTTTTTTTGCTCCTTGCCAGCTGTCTGTTTTTATATAGGTGTTTGTCGTGTTTTTTGGTTTGTTTTTTTTTTGTTGTTAGTTATTATTGTAGTGTCTTATAAGGTGTAGCGTTTTCAGCCGAAAAAGGGTTTGCGCTACAGGAACCCTATGTCAGAACATCATGTCAATAGTAGACAGCGGTGCAATTACACAAAGATCCGCATGCCCTGCAAGTGCTAGGATTAAAGGCGTTGCCACAGCGGCGAGCATGTGTCATTTTATCAGGCATTTACAATGACTTGAGTGGACTTCAGTTAATTTTTATTTATGTGAGTGTATGCCTTGTGTGTTAGTGTACCTGAAGGGTGTCCATGCCCAAGGTCGAAAGAGGTGTCAGATCTCTGGAACTGCAGGTAAAGATGGTCTACTACCTGCCTGTAGGGCGGGAATGAACCTGGGTTTGCAGAGCAGTCAGTGCGTTACGGTGAGCCATCTCTCCAGCCCCGAGATGTATTTTAGTTCCTTTATACTAAACTTTTCCTATTCACGAGGTGAAACGGACGGAGTATGCCATTGAGACAGTAAAGTGATCACTATGACAGATCTGTCTTTACAGTTTGATTAAAGTGTTCCTTAATGAAGTCTGCATGAGCCTCCTGCGGATCATTCAGCAGGGTTGGGCAGTTGCCTGTGTCCAGAAGTTCTATCCAGGATAGTGTACGACCTGATAGACCTCTGTGTTGTGTGTTCAACTGTAGCAGCAGTGCCCTGGCCTGGGCTCTGGCAGCCCCCATGGTCCCTGTGGCGCTGGGCTCCGGCCCCGGCTGCTGCGTGTGTCGGGAGGCAGTGCCTGCCGGCTCTCGGGAGCCCTCCGGAGGAGCACCAGCGTGTGGTCGGGGCGTGCCGGCCTGGGCTGGGAGCCCTCCAGGAGAGGAGCGCAGGCTGGTGGTCGGGCGTCTTGGCTGGGCCTCGGGAGCCCTCAGGGGGAGCACCAGCTGGTGTCGAGTGCCTTGCTGGCTCTCGGGGAGCCCCTCCGAGGGCAGAGACTTTCGGCAGTGCCCTTGCATGCTCTCAGCCCTCAGAGGGAGCACCGCGTGGTGGTCGGGGCAGGCCTTGGCTGGGCTCTCGGAGCCTCAAAGAGAGCACCAGACGTGGTGGTCGGGCAGTGCCTTGGCTGGGCTCTGGGGAGCCCCTCCAGAGAGGAGGCACAGTGGTTCGGGGCAGTGCCTGGCCTGGGCTCTCGGGGAGCCCCTCCAGAGAGGAGGCAGCAGCATGGTGGTCGGGGCAGTGCCCTTGGCTGGCTCTGGGCTCAGGAGAGGGGCACAGATGGTGGGCAGTGCCTTGGCATGGGCTCTCGGGGAGCCCCTCCAGGAGGAGGCACAGAGTGGTGGTCGGGGCAGTGCCCTTGGCATGGGCTCTCAGGGAGCCCCTCCAGGAGAGGAGGCAGCAGGCGTGGTGGTCGGGGCAGTGCCCTTGACCTGGGCTCTCGGGGAGCCCCTCCAGGAGAGGAGGCACCAGACGTGGTGGTCGGGGCAGTGCCCTTGGCCTGGGCTCTCGGGGAGCCCCTCCAGGAGAGGAGGCAGCAGGCGTGGTGGTCGGGGCAGTGCCCTTGGCCTGGGCTCTCGGGGGCCCCTCCAGGAGAGGAGGCAGCAGGCGTGGTGGGGCAGTGCCCTTGGCCTGGGCTCTTGGGGAGCCCCTCCAGGAGAGGAAGCACCAGACGTGGTGTCGGGGTGAAGAGGTTTCTGTTCAGAGAAGGGGATGTTGGTATCGACGCAGAGCTGCTCTCTGGGTGGTGGGAGTACGTAATCCAGACCATAGGGTCTCAGACTTGGGAAAGACAATTGTGGGATTTGGTATTATTTGGAGATGTTGCCATGGAAGTAAGAGATGCAGTGTGCACATAACAAATTCTGGGCTGCATGCTGAGAACAAGATTCTAATCCAGTGTTCTCTTCTGTGCACACTGCAGGCGAACAGGTCTGACAGGAGGGCTGCAAACAAACTGTCCTCTCAGTGACCTGAAGGAAGTGGCATGGCTGGGCACTCTTGGCCCTCTCTCATCCTCCCTGTGGATGTGATGTGATACTAGGTTGTGTTAGTCTGTAAGCACTCACTTCTGAGAGTCTTAGGGTACAGTTTCCCAGGCAGGCTAGGAAGAAAGCGCAGTGTGCCCTGTGCTCTTTGTGTTGTAACTGTGGGCAGTACAGAGACCACCCATCTTTTCGGGTGAAACACCCTGGACAGTTAGTGCACAGGGCTTGAGTGAAGGATGGATACGTACCAATAACATCTATCTCACTTTGAGGACTAAATGGGATTTAACCGTGTCTACATAAGAAAAGTAGAGTGCGTAGAGCAGAGGTGTGCCTCAAATGCCAGTTTCCTTCCTGTGTTCCCCGCTTGCAGCAGAATCGATGTTCGCTGAGCTGCTGGACTTGTTGCACACGGTGCCTGGAGTCCTGGTGCTGTGGTGACATGCCCTCCCTTTGCGTGTGTCCTGGTAGCAGCCGGCCAGCTAGGTGGGCCTGGCTCTGCTCTCCCCACCTTTCTGCACTAGGTGTGACCACACCTGCCGGGGATGTTCTTCACCCTTGCACCTTCCTGACCCGGAGCCTCTGGTGCGGCTGTGTCCCATCGATTGGTTCTGGGTTTTGTGCTTCCCTCTAGGGCAGCTCACCTGACACCAAACCTTGCCTTCCCTTTTCCACCACTTCTGTTCTCTTTGAAGTGTGGGTTCCCCAGTCTGCTGCTGAGGTGAGGCTATGTGGCGAGAGTCAGAAGGTGGCAAGCAACTGCTTCCTTTCATCCTGTGTTGGCTCTTGGACACAGCTGAGTTGGAATTTGGAGAGTTGGACAGGTCAGGCATGTGACTTCATCTAGAATCGGTAGAAGTAAACAGTTTTTTTCATGGTATTGCAGCACATTGGACACGGAGCCCCTTTTCTGTTGTAGATTATAGCTGTTCTAAGTAGTGCAGAGGTGGATTCATGGGAAGTGGTAATGATGTTGGTGGTGTGTGCCTGCCACCGTAGGAGGAAACTGCTTGTGTTATCCTGAGAAGCTTTGTTCCATCCATTTTACAGATGAGGAATGTAGGTTACGTGATGTGCCTGAAGATATTTGGCTTCTAGAATCTAGACCCACTCTTAGATATTATATAAATATCATTTCAGTGGGAAATAAGTTTTGGGTTAACTAGAGTTTTACAAATAAAGCTTTAGAATGTTACCCATTTTAGTTTGACAGATCCTCAAAGCATGCACGTGAGGTGGGTATGAAAATATATGCCTTTCTTTCATCTCAGCACTTGGGAGGCAGAGGCAGGCACATCTCTGAGTTTGAGGCCAGCCTGGTCTTCATAAAGAGTTTCCCGGCCAGAAGAATTCTGTGGTGTTGGAGCATAAGGACCTCTGAGAAGCTTGCCTTTCTAAAATGGGCCTTCCTTCCCTCAGTAGTGGGAATGTTGCTGGAACCAGCCAAGCCGTAATCATGGCCCAGTGTGGACTACCAGGGTCTTCAGTATTCCACTGCAGTTGATAATGGGAATTCCAGGGAAGTGATTCCCTTACTGGAGCATGTGATGGTGCCATCTGTTTATGCTCCACTTTGCAGTGTTCTGAAGGAGAGTGTCACCATCTCAGTCTGTTAATATATTTAAGTATCATAAACTTCAGGATCTTTATTTCTAGGGCTTTTGAAAAAAATAGAAATCAGTTACTGAAATATTTACAAATCAGAAATTGAAACTGACACAAATCTACTTAAGGTATACATAACTGTACTATACTTCTGTACTGGACAATACCAGGAAAACGTAAAGTTTCAAGGGAATGTTTTAAATACTTCTTTCCTCGAAAATACCCTATCTTGTCTAAAAGGATGATAACTTGGGGGCTGGAGAGATGGCCTAGCAATTAAGAGCTCTGACTGCTCTTGCAGAGGACCCAGGTTCGATCCCCAGCACCCACATGGCAGCCAAGAACCATCTTTAACTCCAGTTCCAGGGGAATCCGATGCCCTCTTCTGACCTCTGCGGCATTGCATGATGCTGGTGCACAAACCTACATGCAGACAGTACATTCATACACATAAAAATAAATAAATAAAATGGGCTGGAGAGATAGCCTAGCGGTTAAGAGCGCCAACTGCTGTTGCAGAGGACCCGGGTTCGATCCCCAGCACCCACATGGCGGCCGAGAACCGTCTGAAACTCCAATTCCAGGAGAACTCCAGTTCCAGGGGAATCCGAGACGCGCTTCTGACCTCCGCGGCATTGTATGACACGGGTGCACAAACCTACATGCAGACAGTACATTCATACACATACAGAAATAAATAAAATTTAAAAATAAATAAATAAATAAATAAAATTTAAAAAATATTTTTTAAAAAAAGGATGATAACTTGGACTTTATTTGCTCAGACAGCTCTTTATGATCACTCATTTATCCCTGGTAATAACACATAGATGACATAGGTCCATCTAAAGCATCTAGAGCATATGTCTTTTTTTTTTTCTTTTTGGTCTTTTCGAGACAGGGTCTCCCTGTAGCCCCAGCTGTCCTGGAACTCACTGTGTAGACCAGGCTGGCCTTGGACTCACAAAGATCTGCCTGCCTCTGCCTCCCAAGTGCTAGGACTAAAGGCGTGCACCACCACGCCCGGCCTAGATGTCTCATTCTGAGCAATTTGACAAGCCTTGGGCCTATGTCTTAATTACTTCAAGAAGAAGCTCTTCTGGAAAAGTTGGGAAAGGCACTAATTTATGGGTATAACAATAAGTCATTAGAAGCCAAGTTAATATTATATCTATTTAGAAGAATAGTAGCAGTAGGTTCTCCTATGAAGCCTGTGATCTGTCTAACCAGGATAACAAAGTATGGGTTCTATTGTGTGACATAGGCCTTAAATCCAGATTACCTTACTGAATAGATATTATATAACATTCTACTTTCAGTTCCATGACTGTTGCCAAAGAAAGAAAATTGATGAGTAAGTAGTTCAATGTGATTGTTTATTGCTTAATTGGCTTAAGGTTGTTGTTACAAGAATCTAATTTATTAATGCTTCAGTTTAATTAAAGCAGCCTAAGGCTTCAAGTGTTTGTCATTTGTTATTAGCAGAACATAGTATATTCAGGAAGCACTTTTTTAAATGAATCTCTCCAGTTCAAATCCAGATCCTGACTTTTTCTGATTACTCTCTTTCTCTCTGTGTCTCTGTCTCTGTCTCTCTCTTTCATATCACATTTATGCATTATCAAGTTGTAATTAATATAGTTATGAACTGAATACAAGGACCTACCACTGGATAGGCCAAATGCACCTACTGAATACTAGCAGAGAATAACTTTGCACAATGCTTGCAGTATACTTTGAACTACAGACATATATTTGATGTTTCCTTAAGTACTATAGTATCATTCTTACAATATTTGTTGGGACTGGAGAGATAGACCAGTGATTAAGAATACTAGCTGTTCTTGCAAAGGACCCAGGTTAATTCCAAGTTCCCACATGGTGGTTATAAACCACCAGTCCTAGAGGAATCTGACACCCTCTTCTGACCCCTGCTTTCATTGCAGGACACAGGTATATACATGGAGGCAATATACTCACACACAAAAAATAGAACTGATTTAAAGAAATAAAAGTTAATGTTTTATTATTATTATTATTATGATGATGATGATGATGGAATTTGGTGACTATATAGGACAATAGGAAAAGGTACCTGATGAGGAGAAAAATAAGAATGTTATTCATGCCTTTAAACACTCCTATTTAAACCAATTTCTATCCAATGCTAAGAATATATATATATATATATATATATATATATATATATTCTACATATATATATTTGTAGAATATATATACAGAATATTTAAATAATGTAAACGAATATTTAGGTTCCTCACAACACAATTGCATTCACTTATCTAATGTTATCTCCCACCATTCTCAGTCTACATGCAATAAACACATATCCCTCTTCTATGCTTCATGATAGCCTGTGACCTGGCGTTATTCCCTGTGTCCTCCATTATTCATCAAAAATGCATGTACTCACCTACTGGGGCACAATTTGATTCTTCATGTTCTATTTTATATCTCTTAAACTCTTCCAGTCTAAAGATGTTTATCCATTCCTCCATGACCCATAGCATTCAATACACATCTGTACTAGAGTTTCATTGTTGTATATAAATTGATCTCAGCCTGCTCCAATAGCCTAGTCATCTTTAAATTATCACTTCCTTATCACATTATTTGACCTGCACCAGGAATAGATAAATAGCCACTGAATTTGGAATGATTTATATTTGTATGGACTTTGATTTGACTGGAAATGCTGTGTTTATAACAACTTTAGTGTTGAAATAAATAAACACATGAATTTAAAAGTAAACCATCATGGAAATTCAATTTGCAGGTCCAAGCAGTAAACATCTGAATGTCACTTGAAGGCTAAATGTGGAAACACATCTCCAGATTTCTATGAATTACAGTATTACATATATTAGAAAGGAAAATAAATTAAAAATGATAATAAACCAACCTTACCCTGCAAAGATGAGTAAAACTGATCACACAAATGAGATCTGATACACTGCAGTTAATTTTCCAGAATGTAAGCTTTAGTGATGACATATTGAATATGTGTAACACAGTTTAGATTAGTATTAGCTTCTAGGTCACTCTTGTTTGATATTTCTTTGTTAAAATATCTGAATGTAGAAAATAAGTAATTCACTGTCTCCCTACAATGAGCAATAGAAGTAAAAGCTAAAAGAATTGTAGCTTCTCTAGCTTTGAGATCTGTCTTTTTTCTTTTCTGTGCTTCTCCTGAAAAGCCCACAAAGACACTCTGTATCTGGTATTATACAAATGCTTTACTAAAACCAGCTTAGTAATTGGTGTTAAACTGATAAAAAATCATTAATATTCAACTATAGAAAGGTTGGTTGACATTCAAGGCCAAACATGTCCAAAAAAATGTATCACAGATTCTGGATATGAGGTTTGCAATTTATGATTAGAAGGTAATGGAAATCAATTTCACTTCTGAATAATTGTTTGCTACATTTTTTCCTTAAAAGACTTTATAGATAGGTTGAATACTTTAAAAACCATGTGGGAAGTTGTAATTCTCAGGTAATTATATTTAACCATTATTTTTCAAATTTTCTGCAATTACAATTTCATCATCAAATGGAAAAAGGGAAAGTATAAATGTAACGATTTTTTTAAATATACATGAAAATGTTGAGCTAAAGTATTTCAGAATAAAACAATTAGTTTAGCTCAATATCAAGGTATAGTACACGCAAATGATGTAACTGTCCCCACTTAAATGCTATACTTTGTATGGCTAATATTTGAACACTGAATTAGGTAATCAGGGAAACTATCTAAGCATTTGCAAGTCCTGATGATCCAGATAAGTAAAAAGTTTTAAAGACTCAGATCTTTCTGATCGACTCAACTTTTCCTTTTACTTTTCATGCATATGAAAGAAATACATTTCATCTGTCAGATTTATGTAGAGTTTTCCCTCAAGCTTTGCTAATTACGTGAAACTTTAAACAGATTTTACCCATGGTTTGATTATTCTAGTAGCAAGCTTAGGATAAATATATTCTTGAGACATCAGTATTTCCAGGATGTTCAGAATTCAGAAATGCAAAAGTGTTTTCAAATTCCTCTGTAGAATTTTATATAAAAATGCAAGTTAAAAGTAAGTAATTGGATTGAGATTATAAATACATGGATGGAAAAGGACACAGCCACGGGAGAATCTTAAAATATTTATGCATCCTATCAGCTCCCGTCCTGTGATAACTGGAAACAGATACTAAAAGCAAAAGACCACACAGGAAAAAGTATGTTCTTGAATAAATTTTTAAATTGGCATTCATTGGAACAATTAGGTTAAAGTCAACCATTCAACAGAATTATGCCTAAGAATTAAAGGGTATTGTCAGCTATTAAAGACTACATGGTAGCCAAAAAATGTCCATTCAATCTGCAGAGCTTCCTAGATAAGCCATGGGGCCCTTTAGTCAAGTGTCCTGCATTTTAATAATATTTAGCTTAACTAATGTAGGCTACATTCTCCTTGAGCTAAAAGAATTATTGAATTCTAGTTTTGGGGGCAGTGTTAAACTCATCTTAAGCTCTAAATATAGTGGCTATTTAATTTACAGATATTGATGTAAACACTGGTTTGCATATCTACAGTCATATTTTTTATATCTGAGGAAAGAAAACCTAGAAAGCACCACATTTTGGGGTATATGGAACTTTTGCTATCGATATTTTAATAGCTTATACTCCAGGGAAGACAAATTTAAGATATCCCTGAGAGGAATTCATAAGACTTGTCAGATGTAAATCACTTCATAGAGAGAAAAAAGACTTGAGAGATAAAACAAGAGAAAAAAATGGTGATGAAAGGAAAGCCTAACCCATCTACTTGGACCTCAGCCAGCCCTTCAGAATCAGGCAATGCTGTTCATGAAAGTCAACTGTATCCCACTCTGGTTCTTTATAGTAATATCAACTAGAGACTGAATGCATGCTTTTAATAGAATTGGATATGACATTCTGAGTCCTAATATGTATAATAAAGTCAAAGCTTACATTTATCAAGCATGAAAAATACCAAATAGTTTCTGTGCAATAACACATTTAATTCTACTTTTTTTTTTTTATCTTTTTGAGACAGGGTCTCTCTGGAGCCCCAGCTGTCCTGGACCTCGCTCTGTAGACCAGGCTGGCCTTGAGCTCACAAAGATCTGCCTGCCTCTGCCTCCCAAGTGCTAGGATTAAAGGCGTGCACCACCACGCCCAGCAATTCTACTTTAACAAACAATATAAAGCAGATATTAGAGATGAAGAAATAGGTAAAACACCCTTAGGCAGCATTCCCAAGATGCATAACTGATAGTAAATGGAGTATGTATCCACTTTTCAAAAAAAAAATCTAACTATGGAGACCATGTCCTGTGGCACAAATTTAGGGATATCTCTTGAACTCTGATTGTGAGTTTCTATTTGATTGTGAGTTCACATTTTTATTTAGATTAAGTCCAATAATTTCTATAATGCATTTATCATGCTCAACAAGTTGTACTATATGGAATTTCTCTTATCAAGAATTCATTTGAGGTTCTGGAGAGATAGCTCAGTGGTTAAGGGTACTGACAGCTCTTGCAGTGTACCCAGGTTCAATCCCCTGCACCCACATTGTGGCTACGAACTCTCCTTAACTCCAGTTCCAGGGGATTCTGATGCCCATCATGGTTTTATCTGCTGCTAGAGAGAAGCATAATAAATTAACATATAAATTAGTTAACTGGTTAAGTGCAATGAGTTTAAAGTTTTATATTTCAATTGCTCCAGTAGATGGACTCATGTCGAGGGACATTTGGGGACACAAACTTGATTCAACAAGCTTTAAAACCTATGAAAGAATGCCTGTAACTTGGCAATGGAGAGAACATATGGGGATTCAGATAGGGTAAGAGTCTGAATATGATCAAGATGTTTAAAATCAAGATTATATAAAACACAGAGAAGTTCAATAAAGATTTTTTAATGTCAGGGAACAAACCACAAGGACTTCTAAAAAAGAGAAATGTATAAAGCTAGAAGAAGAGGTCAGGTAGTTAACAGAAAACCAAATAATACAGAAGTTTACAGACAACTACAATTACATTCCATTATTTAACACATACTTGGTAGACTTTAAAGTACACAGTGGGAGGCAAAATAAATTTTAGGGAACTGTGGAAGTAATTAAGTGAGAGCTAGAATGGTGAGCAACCCTTCAATCCAGAATTGATTACACCAGGGATAGCAAATTGTTGGTTGGATTTGAAGAATGAACAGAGGAGGGGAACAAGTTGATTACAATATTTTGTCTTGAGTACATGCAAGTATAGGATTATGCAAGCACTGCCTTTACTGAACTATAGGTGATTACTGAATTCATTTTGTTGGTTTTCATGAGAGAAGGGTAAGCATATAAGAAATGCAGTTTAGTTATGCAGAGGTGGTAATGTTTGCATTTCATTGGTTATTAAACAGAGATTTCAGCTATAGGAATTTGGTAGTCAGGGAATAGATCAGATCTCAGGTGCAGACAGCATGTAGAATATTAAAATCTGAGGATGGACTCCCTCACTTCAGTAGAAGAGGGAATAAAAGAGAGTAACCTTTTATTGGTTGGAGAGTAAGAAAGAGAAGCAACAGGACTTGAGTAGATGGTGCAGTGGTAGAAATCAATCTGCTCGAGTTCCAGGTGTCAAATTAAAATGTTTCAAGAAGAAAGAAGTCATCAGCATCAAATGCAGCTCTGTGTACAGGGAAAGGAGAAATGCAGGTAGAAATAGACAGGAAAAGAGGAAATGCAGGTAGGAATGGACAGAACTCTTTCGACATGTTGCTTTTAAGGAGAAGAAAGAAATGGGGTAATGGGAAGATGTGTGGGAGGCAAAGAATTTTAAATTTTAATTTTAAATGTATTAAACAATTCAGTATTTTAAATTTCTATCAAATACAGTATTTCATTGTGTAAATCATCACAAAGTACTTCTAATTGGTCTTTTGACTATAGGACTTCACATACTCAGTGAGCTGAAAATAATGTGTATAAATTAACTTAGTCCATTATCGAAAAATTTGATTCCTTCATTTGAAATCTGAGATGAGAGTATTCTTCTTAACTTATGTACTATGTTAATCTTTGGGTTTATAATATTCCCAATGAACATTATTTTAATATTGTTTAAAAGTTACCTCAGTGGTAATTCTGCAGTTGTATCAATGTCTATATCTGAAATATATCTATTAAATTCCAAATTAAAACCAATAAATGAAAGTTGACAGGAAAGTGTTTGGAAACAGGAATGGACCCAGGAAAAGGTGGTGGTAGGAGACAAAATAAGGTGATGTGGGGAGTACGACCAAGGGCTTTATATATGCATGTTTAAAAATGTATCGATAGGGCCTGGAGAGCTCGCTCAGCATTTAAGAGCACTGGCTGCTCTTGAAAACGACCCAGTTTAGTTCACAGTACCATTATGGTGGCTAACATCCAACCATCTGTAACTCCAGCTCCAAGAGATCCAACACCCTCTTCTGAGCTCCGTGGGCATTGCACAACATGGGTGCACTTACATACATGTAGTCGATACACTTATGCACATAAAAGTAATAAAAATATTTTGAGAATGCCACCAGCATTTCAGAGAGATGGCTTAGAAGTTAAGAGCACAGTCTGCTCTTGCAGAGGTTTGAGATGTTGCATGCGAGGTGAGCCTTAGTTAGAGTGTTGAGCCCATCTTGGATTCTTTTTTTTTTTTTTTTTCTTTTTGAGACAGGGTCTCCCTGTAGCCCCAGCTGTCCTGGAACTCACTCTGTAGACCAGGCTGGCCTTGAACTCACAAAGATCCGCCTGCCTCTGCCTCCCAAGTTCTAGGATTAAAGGCGTGCGCCACCACGCCTGGCGTTGGGCCCAGTGCAATTGAAAGTGTCTTTGAGCGAAAACAAGAGGCAAGAGAGCCAGAGATACCTAGTGGAAACGGAGGCTTTGAAAACGGAAGTCAAAAGCAAGAAATGCAGGCATCTAGAAGCTGAAAATGACGATGAGCTGGCTTCTTTTCATGGGGTCACATCTGTAGTTGGGCGTTGTCTTATGTCCTGAAATTCCAGCATGAAGGAAGCTAAGGCAAGCGGACCTTCAGCTTGTGCAGTTTAGGAAACCTAATGAGACTGTGTCTCAAAAAAAAAAAAAAGTAGAAACATATTGTACTGAATTATAAGTCACAAAATTTATAGTTATAATAGTAATAGAATACCAGCGAGCCACAAGCTATAACTTTTCCTGCGTTTGTATTCAGCCCTCTGTAAACTGTGCACGCCTTAAAAATGAGTTTCTCTTTGCTCATCTCTTTATTTCCTACATATCCCAAAGTAACCTGTTGATGCTAGTTGCTCAGTAAATGATTGTTGAATTTCTGTGGATAAAGTATTAATAGTTGAATACTATATCAAAACTTAATTATAAAAAGTATAGCAGAATGAATTCCTAAAAGATGAAATGTGGTATTTATCATCAGCAGTTTTTTTCAGAATAAATGAATTTATGAACACAAATGAAAGATGTCTTGAATTATTATAAATTGTGTGATCTTTCTTGTTCAAGAAAAACTACTTACAATGACTCAACATTAGGAGAGATGAATGATTTGATTTCTGCAAGTTTATGTATGTAAAATACATTCTAAAATTTATGTATTGTAATCTTGGGATCTATAGTGAGAAATTTATTGTTTATTTAAAAAATTTAAAACAATTATTGCTATTTGTAAAGTATGGCACTTGTTTTGTTTTTCATGCCATATCAAAGTAAAAAGAGAAATTATACTTTATCTATTGAAATGAATTTAATTTGCTGAAAATAGCTTCCCCTATCACAACTTTATCCATGACTGTGTTCATGAACCATGCTGGTATTCCAACGCTTCAGTGAAATCATGTCACTATAATAAATGACTTTTCAATTAAGGAATTTTGTTTTAATCATTGAAATCTTATCTATTAATTTAGGTCTGAAATTCATTGTTATTTTGATTATTAGGACAAATTATAATTGAAAATTATATTTAGCAAAAATAGCTCAAAATAAAATTATCTAAATAATTATTTTGTATTTATCAAAGAATGTAATTCTCTTGAATGGTTTTCTCATGTGTGGTTCCTTTAGACCTAAGATTCCTTATGAAGCTGTGTTTTGCTCAGAGAAGCTTTTTTTCTTGTATTAAGATTAAGTATGACAGATGGATGCAATTTGTAATTTTCAGAGTAGTGTGAAGCTCCTACAATTGCAAACATAATTTATATATTCTGTTCACATCCCTTTTATTTGCTACAGATAAAATCATTTATGTGTCTTAGTATTTGTCTCATATTAAGTGCATAAGAACAAACTAATTACTGAGAACTCTCAAACAATCATAAATATTATTCAACATAAGGGCTTGTTTTTAAAAACATTTATTCACTTATGACAATCAGTTCATACTAAAAGCAGTGTGCTACCTTTCCTATATACACAAAGAGGAATATACACAAAATAATAGTCCTTTTAATATTTGTTCTCTGAGGTCATTTTCAGAACTATAAAAGTGTAAGACAGTGTGCTTACTTTATGGAAAAGGTGTGAGAATTAAATGAAACAGTATCTAAAAGGGGAGGGATTGAAATTGGATTTCAGACAGATCTGAGTTTAAAACCCTTTGTTTCACCACTCTGGGACTCTACATCCTCACCCAGAAAAGGGAGCTGACTCAATCACTCTTTAAATCTTTTGGATTATTTTCAATACAATATTTTAATTACTTATTTGAGAATTTAATATATACACACAACGTATTTTGATTATATTAACCCACCTCTTACCCTGACTCTTCCAGGATCTGTCTCCCATCTTTTAGACTTTTAAAGATAAGGTAGCTAATTTATCTAGCACAAAGTAAATGCACAAAGCTAAGAAAGTTGCTTAAGCATGGGACTGAGCAATGTCTATAAATCTTAAACAAATTAACAAATTTTTAATATGTGTTTTCCATACCTCTCTTAATTAGAAGGATCTGTGCTGTATGGATCTGTCTCTAAGTAAACAGCTCTGTCAATTCAGGCTGCCTGACTCAGTTTCCCCTATATAAAATGAAGATTACATTTTTTCCTCTTTATGTATCTTGGAGTTACTGAAATAATTAAATGAGGCAATCCAAAGGAAAGCTCTTTGAAAACTACAAAGTGGGTTATTAATTGCTTTTCTAACACTCATAACAATTTTAAAAGCACAGATAAATCTGGCATTAATTCAACAATGGGCCTTCTTACTAAAGACATTACAATGATCTATTTTCAGGATAGAAAGTTCACAATGATTTGGCAAGTATATAGAATTAGACTTCTGAAAGGATGCCAAAGCTGGAAGTCCTCAGCTCTGGGTGGTTTCCAGCTATAAAATGTGAATGCATTTTAGCTTGCATCATTATTACTTTATTTTAACATCCATCTATTTCTCCATGTTTTGAACTTTTGCCATATTATTTCTAGGAGAGAATTTTAACTAATCCTGCTCAAATAAGAGAGTTATTTTTGTATTTTAGCTCCAGTAAATAATTATCATTTTCTTTAAGCTGCTAAGAACAAGTTTTAAAAATAATTATGAATTTTAAGATAAAATCCTCCATTATTTCAATGGTATGTTTCTTCACAATTAGTTTTTTAATCTAAACTGCATTTTTATTATATTAAAATATTTTTATTATTTATTTAATAATTTCATGCAATATATTTTGATCATATTTCCCCCTCCCCCAACTCCTCCCAGGTTCATTGCCAACTTCCTACCCAACCAACTTCATGTTCTTTTTTTTTAACCAATTTGTATATCCTAAATACTCTTCACAGTGTAACCTGCCCTGGAGCATGATCGACCTACCTTACACCCTAAAGGCAATCTAAGTTTATTAAATGATAAACATCAGTTATTTTGTACCTTGATAAGTACATGCTGCAATTGCATATAAAATATTGATATTTGTTGACATAAACTACCACTTAAAATCAAATTGACCTTGTTTTTTGCAAGTTTGTATTCTGACATATGGTATGACACCATCATAAATATAATATGACCACTGAATGAACACAAGATGCTAAATAATGTAAGTTCAGTTTGTATAATAGTCATACATTTTGTAGCTATTAAAATTGTTAGTTATCTGATTTCGCTTGAAATGTAGTAGACCAAATGTGGTATGAATTAAGATAACAGAGAAGCATGCATAACAAATATCAAGTGATTAACAATGCAAACATTAGCCAAACTGTCACATTTTTGGAGTACTATTAAAAACAAAACCTCTCCACTTGTTTTTGTCATATATGTTTTCATATGTGGAATCCATGAATATATGTGTGTATGCCTAGAATTAGGGGAAAAGGGTAGGTTTTTCAAAACTAAAGATGTATGAAGAACTCTTATTTAACCCCCCTAGTTTATAACTTATTAAAGCATTTTTATTTTATCAAAATTTACAAATTTAACACAATATATTATGATGGTATTTTGACTTCCAACCTGATCTGCATCTCTCATCCGCCTACCCAATTTCATGTACTGTGTTTTAGATGATAGATAGATGATAGATAGATAGATAGATAGATAGATAGATAGATAGATAGATGATAGATGATAGATAGATAGATAGATAGATAGATAGATGATAGGTAGATGATAGATAGATGATAGATAGATAGATAGATAGATAGATAGATAGATAGATAGATAGATAGATAGATAGATGATAGATTAAGACCAATATGGGCATCTGTTTCCATAGAGACCCTATAGTATGGGACCATCCTTTGGAGCCTGGTCAACCTATCCAGCATCACACCCTTAAAGAAAGCAGACTCTCCCTCTCTCAGCAGCCACCATTTGCCAGTAGTTCCTCACCTAGGGGTGGGGACTCCTAGCACCTCCCTCCTTCCATGTTAGGATAGTTTCTAAATATAACTTAGGTGGGTTTTGTGCAAGCACTATATTTTTTTAAGAAAGGAGTTTTATGCAATTTGCAAGTGTTTTGTTGAGAATCTTTGCTTTTATGTTCATTAAGGATATTGGCCTATAGTTTTCTTTTTTGTTGTATCTTCACCCATTTTGGTATTAGAGTGAACTGGCTTCATAGGAGGAGTTTGACAGTTTTACCTGTGTTCTAACTTTTTCAATGATTTCAGAAGTATTGGTTGTAGATCTTTGAATGTCTGTTAGGCTTCTGCTGTGAAATCATCTAAGCTTGGGCCTTTATTAACTGGGAAGTTTTATATTGCTGCTTCAATTTCCTTATTTGTTATGTGTCTGATTAAGTTGTTGAACTCTTCTTGATTTATCTTAGGTGGTTTCCATGAATTTAGAAATTCTTCCATTTCTTTTAGAGTCTCAAATTTAAGAGAGTATAGGATTTTAAAGTATTCCTTTATAATATTCTGGATTTTCTTTTGATATCTGTTGTAATATTTTGCCTTTCATCTACGATTTTGTTCATTTGAATTTGCTCTTTCTTGCTTTAGCTAACTGGACTAACGTTCTGTATATCTCATTTAACTTTTCAAAGAGGTGGTTACCTCTTAGACTCATTGATTCTTTGTATCATTTTCTCGGTCTCTATTTCATTAATTTTGTTTTCAGTTTTGTTATTTCTTCCTGTCTTCAAGGTTTGGGTTTGGTTTGTAATTGAATTTTCAGAGCCTTGAGCTGTACTGTTAAGTCATTGACTTATGCTTTTACTAATTTTTTAATGTAAGCACTTAGAGCTATAGACTTTCCTCTTAGACCTGCTTTTAAAGTATCCCAGAGGCTTGGTGTGTTGTTTTATAATTTCCATTTAGTTCCCAGAATACTTGTATTTCTTTCTCAATGACTTCTTTAACCCATTATCATTCAGGAGTGTGTTGTTTAATCTCCATGAGTTCCTGTTGTTACTAGAGTTTTTTTGTTGTCAATTTCAAGCTTTATCACTTTTATCTGTATTTATTGAGGATTCTTTTGTGTCCCAGAATGGGGTCAATTTTGGAGAATCTTGCATGGTCTGCTGATTAGAAAGTGCTTGATTAGAAAGTGTTGATTAGAAAGTGCTTCTTTGGTGCTTGGGTAGGATATTCAATAAATAAGTAAGTAGGTAAATAAATGAATAATAAATAAATAAATAAATAAATAAATAAATAAATAAATAAAATCTTTTAAACCCAGAATAATCAGAGGAAGAAAATCAGTCACATTAATTCTGAATTTGTGACTAAATCTAGTTTAACAGTATAGGATGGCAGTCACTGTTACATGAACAATATTGTACAGAATATGGTTAGTTGTCCACTAGGTCTGTGACAGCAATGTGTTACCAATCCGTTACACACTGGATCTTTAAGAAGACACTGATATTTTTTCTCATTTTTTTCAAAAATAGCAAACAATTTGTAGGATTAGGATATTTTTATGCATCTTTTGTTCTTGATACTCTAGCTCCTACATCCCCTTAATAACTTCCTTCTAATCTCATGCCATATTTATGCTGTTAGCTTTTTCTCCCTCTTCTCTTAATATATCTGATTCCATTCTCACTGTATCCTTTCTAATTTAATCACACACCCACATATATGTATGTGCACATGTATTTAAAATAAATAATTTTCATAGAAGAGAAATCATAATGTTTCTTTCCGAGTCTGGCTTACTTTGCTCAACACAATGAATCCCAGTGCCATCTAATGTCCTGCTAAGGCCATGTTCAGTTTTCCTATATGGCTGAATAAGATCCTGTTGTCCATATGTACCATTTTATTCGTCCACTCATGTGTTGCTTGACATCTAGTAAGGTTCCATTTATTATCTGCTCTAAATAAACAAAGATATTCAAGTATTTCTTCTGTATACAGCCAGGAGTGTTACTGATATGTCATATGATAATTCAGTTTTCAGTTTTTGAGACATCTTCCTACTGATTTCCATGTTGGCTGTAAAATTTACATTCCACATTCCAATTAGCTGTGTTCTTTCTGCATATCCTTGCTTGCTTGTTTGTTTCCTGATGTTAATAATTCTAGCTGGGATGAAATGTAACCTCAAAGTATTTAATTTGCATTTCTGGGATGCTACAGATTTAAGTACTTTAACAATATATTAACTTCACATATGAATTTCTTCTTTTGGGAACAGCATATTCAGTTCTTTAACCCATTTACTAATTAGATCACTTATTTTTACAATTATTTATATATTAATACTTGTGTGTATTTAGCCAGAGTCTAGGTCATCTCATCATTCTAGTTGTTGGTTCTTTTCTTTGTATAACTTTTCTAGCCTTTTCTACTCCTTTTTGTCAGTTCTAGAGTTATTTTCTGTACTGTTGGAGTCCTTTGCAGAAAGTCCTTGCATATGTCTTTATCTTGAAGTGTTTGCCCTTTTTCCCTCTAGCACTTCCAATGTTTCAGATTCTATATTGAGGTCTTTATCAAATTTGAATTGATTTTTGTGCAGGAATATATGAATTTAATTTCATTCTGGTGTATGTGAATATTCAGTTTACTCAGAACCATTTGTAGAAAAGTTTTTTTCTACTTATGTTTCTGATACATTTTTCAAAATTAGATGGCTATCGCTTTGTGAATATATTTTTGAGTTCTCTACTCTCTTCCTTTGATTTACATGTCTGTTTTCTGTGCTAATACCATCCTTTCTTTTGCATTATTGGCCTTAAACTATAATTTGAAGTTAAGTATTGTGATAAACAGACTTTTTCTTTCTTATTAAGGTCTCTTTGGCTATTCAAGAGTACTTTATGATTTTATATAAATTTTAGGATTACTTTTCAATATCTGTGAATAATGTCATTGAAATTTGTATTGGGAATTTGTTGAATCTATAGACTACTTCAAGTAATATGGTCATTTTTCACAATATTAATTCTTCCAATCATGACTATGCATATGTTTTTATTGTAGAGTATTTTATATTTTTTGGTAAGCTTATTCTTAGTATTTGCTATTGTTGTTATACATGTTGAAGCAATTGTGAACATGATATCTTGCCTAATTTCTCAGCAAGTTCATATATAGAAAAGGTAACAATATTTATATGTTGATTTTTATATCCTACTACTTTACTCAAAGTACAAATCAGATATAAGAGATCTGCCAATAGAAATAATTTGACTTCTTCCTTTCTTATGTATTTTTATTACTTTATCTTGCCATAATGTTCTAGAGAATAGGACAGGCACTATATTGAAAAAGAGTAAAGTCAGTTGGCGCTCCTGCTTTCTCTAGACTTAAAGAAAATGTTCTTGTATTAGTCACTTTTTTGTTGCTATGATTAAACCACCATGACCAAGGGAACTTATAAAAGGAAGAGTTTATTTAAGCTTATGATTGACAGTTCCAGGGAATCAGAGTCCATTGTTGTGAGAGGCATGGTGGCTGGGGCTGGAGCAGAAAGCTGAAGTTCATATCTCGTAATGAGCACAGGAAGTCAAGAGAGAAAGAGAGACTGGAGACTGCAAGGTTGTTAAGCTCACTAAGCCCACCCCCAGTGATGTACTTCCTCCAGCATGGCCACACCTTCCAAGATCTCCCAAAACAGTGCCACCAACTGGGGACAAAATGTCTGAATATTTGAAACCTATGAAGGACACTCTCATTCAAACCACCACCGTTCTGTTTCTCCCACTGGGAAAAATGTTTACTACAGGTTTGTCATATAATGTTTATTAGGTTGAGATATAATCCTTCTGTTCTTTTTTTTTACTTCTAGAGATTGTTCTCTTTAAAAAACATTTTAGCTTATCACATGGCACCAATTCGAACATTTGGGCATTTACAATGCATGTGAAAATTTAGGTTATGAGATGTGTAAGCTTCCCACTGTGAATTTCTTTTTTTTCCTCTTTTATTTTATTTTTAAGGGATTCTACAATATAATAACACAGTTGTTTTCAGATAACATTGATGTTATTCAGTTTGCCATACAATTAGGTAATTGGTGCATTTTGCAAGTATCTTTGTCCAAATTTTTTTTATATTTTTTTTTATTTAATTTTATTTATTTCTGTATGTGTATGAATGTATTGTCTGCATGCAGGTTTGTGCACCCGTGTCGTGCAATGCCGTGGAGGTCAGAAGAGAGTCTCGGATTCCCCTGGAACTGGAGTTCTCCTGGAATTGGAGTTTCAGATGGTTTTCAGCCGCCATGTGGGTGCTGGGGATCGAACCCGGGTCCTCTGTAAGATCGGTCGATGCTCTTAACCACTAGGCCATCTCTCCAGCCCCTCTTTGTCCAAATTTTGAACAACCCAAGCTTCCCATAGTCCAGTTGGTGATGCTTGTATGCACAGGCATGTTGATAAATTAAGAGTCCAGTTTATATTGCTGTAGTCTCATGATTCACCCCTATCTCTCCATAGCCCTTACATTCTACCATGCCTCCTCTTCCGCAATTTGTTCCCTAGGCTTTGGGAAAGGGGCACAAGTGGGTGAGAAGAAAACAGTCTACTTTCTTTGGAGTTGTCATTTTGGACTCTAGTCTGTTCAGGTGGTTTCCCTTCATGTTTTGATAGCTTATCCAGTGACACCTTTTTAGTCATACTAATAAAGCACAAGCAATTGGATGTACAGGCATCTAAGCAGTACTAATTATATGGCAAGCTAAGCTGTGAGCATAGACACAGATGCTTGGATGGTATGCTAATCCATAAACTATGGTTTCTCAATAAAAGCTGACAAGTTTTTATTGTGGCTTATAATAACTCCTAACCACTAAAGGACATAAGCTTGTGGCATCCGCTGTGAGTTATTCCTTCAAGGAGAGAGCTAATATCCAATTGGACTTGGGATATACATAGACACATGGCTGCCACTGTTGCACAGTATCTCCAGGAAGTTGAGGTGTAGCTGATACTGATGGAGGAGACTTGCTTGTCGCAAGGAGACCAATATTTTGCTGTATTGCTTTAGTGGCCTTTGGTAATGCTCTCTGGCATTTCAGAGCCCAGTTGTACATTAGCAAGTGACGTCTCATAACATTTTTTCATGCTCACACCAGGTCTTCGACAACAGGGACTTACTGCCTTTCTCCTTGCATATATCCCACTTAAAGGCAAAAGGCCTTTATAATTTTGTTGGGGGGGGNTTTTTCTTTCCTTTCTTCTTGATTGGATGAGTGTTCTATTTCCTTTCTCATTTCATCCTGTGATTTCTTTAATATATCCATTTCCTTTTTGAGTTTCTCAATCTCTTCTTGGTGCTCCTTACTTCGTAGGCTTCCTTTTTCAGTGTTTCTCCTTCCTTAAGGTGTTTATTTTTTCTCTCCTAGTTCTTTCTGGAGTTTGTCCATCTGTTCCTTTAGTTCTTTTCAATGTTTGTCAGTGTATCCCTCTAGGTCCTTTTTGAATTTTTCATTCTCTCTCTTTATTTCTCTGAATTCTTCTTTATTTTCTTTAATTTCTCTGCATAGGTCTGCAATTAGTCCTCTAAGGTCTGTTTCTGGGGTCACCTCCAGGTGGATCCCATTGTATCTATCTCCTACAGGGTTGGTAGAGCTTGGTGTGGAATTATCCTGCACCTTTCCCATGTTGTCTCTTCGTCGTCTCCCTGGCATGTGGGTTTCCCTTTTGTGATTCAAATCACAAATGCCTTTTCAGTGTGTTGAAGGCTGAAAGCTTGTTTTGTTTTGCTTGCCTCCTTCTGATGATTCCCCCACCTCCTTGTTTATGGAGTGTTGACTTGTCTAGGTTTCAGGCTTTCACTTTTGATTATATATTGGATATTGTAAGTCTAAGTCACTCTTCCTTTCCTGTTCTGAGGGTTCTCCTAATCCACTGGATACTCTCTCCTCAATTCCAGTTGTTGGCAGTTGGGGGGGAGGGCATGCCTGACTTAGCCATGCCCTAGTACCTGCCCCCAACACACGACCTCACTATGGCACCGGAGCCAGACCCAAACCCAGGACCACTTCTAGCTGCAAGGGGGAGGGGCAACCCGACCAGGCAGCCACACTCTGCAGGGGCTTAGGGCTCCAATCTAGGCCTGCCAGCCACTGGCCCCTCTGCCACAAACCAGCAAATCAATTGTCCACACCCTGAGAGTCAATCTATCCTAAGTTTTTACCTGCCTGGAGCAGTGCTGCTCCAGGTGATCCTAGCAGGTCCAGAACCTGAGCCCCCAACACACGACCTCACTATGGCACCCGAGTCAGACCCAAACCCAAGACTGCTTCTGGCTGCAAGGGGGAGGGCTGACCTGGCCGGGCAGCCACACTCTGCAGGGGCTTAGGGCTCTGATCTAGGCCTGCAAGCCACCAGCCCCTTTCTGTTCTTCTTTATGCAGACATTCAATTAAGAATATGTGTTTTCCTTGGTGTTGAATTTTGTTTTATTTCATTCTGATCTGGTGAGATACAAGGAATTTTTTTGATTTTTTGGTATCTATTAAGGTTTCTTTGTGGCTTATGAAGTGACTGGGTTTAGAGAATACTTCAGTGGACACTGGGAAGTATATATTCTGTATCTGTCAGAGGGAATATTCAGTGTCTATCTAATGTCATGCACTGCTTTAGTTTGTGAATATCTTTAGGTGTGTTGTTACTTTCCATCAATTTTTTAAAGACAACTTTGTTGGTATAGGAATCTTAATTGCTAGCTATTTAATTATAAGCCTTAAATGATACATCAATCCTTGCTTTCCTGAGGGTTGTTGGTGAAAGGTCTGATGTAATTGCTTTTGTGTGCAAGTTAACATTTTCCCCTTGCAGCTTTTAACATTATTCCCTTGTCTTGTATTTTTGACGTCCTGTTAAGTCAGAAGAATTTCTTTTTTCATTATACCTTCCTTGGTTTTAAATGCCTCCTATGGTTGCATCTATATTTCTTTCTACAGGGTTGAAAAATGTTTACTCTATTTTCACTAAATAGAGGTTCTATGCATATGAATTTTGTCAACTGTTTGGTCTTTCTGTTAATATTGATTTCCACTTTTTTTGTTTGTTTGATTTTGTTTTGTTTAATTGACCTATTTCCAGAATCTCCATTCTTTTTTTTTTAACATTTTTTATTGATGCTTTGTGCATTTCATACATCATTTTCCAATTCAGTTCAGGCATATTTCCCTTTTCCTTTCCCCCCACCCCCACCCCATCCCAGATCATGCATTCTGCCATAACTGTCCTGCATCTTTCTCTCAGTTTTTTTTTCCATTTTTTAGCTATAAGTGATAATCCATGAGTACAAGCATCCTTCGTGCAAAACCAATCTGCGGCTGTTGTGCCCAAACCCCCACAGCCCCACCATCCAGCAGGGGGTGAGGGGTTGTATGTTCAAACAAGTTGATCAAATGAGTGTCCAGACTACATTGCTGTAGTTTCACCATTCACTCCAATCGAAGCCCTTACATTCTACCACGCCCCCTCTTCTGCAGATTGTTCCCTAGGCTTAGAAAAGGAGCACAGGTGGATGAGAAGCAAAACAGTCCACTCTCTCTGGAGCTTTTACCTTGGACTTTGGTCAATTCTGGCTGTTTCCTTTCATGGGCTGACAGTTTGTCCAGGAATAACCTTTCGATCCTACTAATGAAGCACAAGCAATTAGATATATAGGTATTTAAACAGCACTAATAGTTATGGTAGGTTACTTTGGCATAGACACATATGTTTGGATGATATGTTAATCCATGAATTACATTTTTTCCTGTTAAATATGACAGGGTCTTACTGTGGCTTATAACATCTCCTAACCTGTAGAGGATGTAAGCTTGTGGCATCAGCCATGGGTTATTCCTCCAAGGAGAGAGCCAATAGCCAATTAGATTTGGGATATACAGGCACATGGCTGCCTCTGCTGCACAGTATTTCCAGGCAGGTGAGGTATAGCTGGTGCTGACGGTGGAGTCTTGCTTGACTCAGGGAGACCCGTATTTGCTTTATTGGTTTAGTGGCCTTTGGTAACACTCTCTGGCATTCCAGAGGCCATCTGTACACTTGCATCTGCGGTCTCAATACATCCCTCCCATGTTAACGTCAGGTCTTTGGCAGCAGGGTCTTATCGCCTCTCCTCCTGCAGGTATCCCAACTTAGGGGCAAGGAGCCCTTACCTTTTGTGGGGCCTTGGATCCCCTGGCCAACATCCCCCTGGTAGAACAATCCATTGCTGATGTCAGAGCTCCTGCATTAATATACTTTGCCTAAGTGCATAGCCCAAGGACTTTAGTATTATATTTGGTTCTGAACAGAGAGTAATCCTTTTCACAGTTCTTATGTCTATTAGTCAATTAAAGAAGGCAGTTTTACCGGTTTTATAAGAGATTACCTCTATAATAGTTGTCTCCAATTTACAGTTGGAGAGCGACCTCATCATCGTCATATTTCTCCTTGTTCTATGGGAGGGAGGCAAGAAAGTCTCTCATATCAAAACCTTTGCGGCACCTAGAAGGTAAGTTTCATTAGGACTCATTATAAATAGTTGTTACATGTAGGATCTTCTGGAGACTCATGGGTTAAAAAAAGGGGGGGGATACAGATAGACATGAAACCTTTTCATCAAAAACCTTGCAATTCAAATCTTAAAACTAACTACGGGAAAAGATTTGTGGGTTCCAACAGAATCTCCATTTCTTTATCAGAGTATGAATTTAATTGCTGAATTTTTCCTCCATGATTGTTTTTTTTTAATTTTCTCCTCTAAATCACTGAACATTTCATATAGGTACTAACTTTCTTCTTTAGGTCTTGGATTAATTTCCTTATGTCATTCATCTGTTTATTTGCATACTCCATGTGGTCATTGATCGTTTTTTAAAGTAGGACTCTGACACTTTGCTCTGGCACTTACTTCATCCAGCTTCTTACTCTTGGTTTCCAGTATTGAAGAGTTATGAGTTGTGTACATGTTTTGGTAGCTTGCTGTCCCCTATCTTCTGTTTGTTCTTGTTTTGTATACTGTGTATTTATTGGGATGGATTTTTTTATTCCATTTTTATTATTCACCCTTCCACATTCTATTTGTTGGCATATTTTGTATTATATCATTATCATGAGGAGTAATTTTGATCTTGGTTATTAGTCCCCATTACTAGATTTGGAGGAGGCTATTAGAATACATGTTATGATCTGAAAACAGTATTGGTGTTAAAATGCAGTGGGAAACACCCTGTGTTTCCACTGTGACTTTCAGAGCCAGTGGCACTAGGACCCTTAGGAAGAAATACAGAGTTTATGGTTTTAGGGCTGAGATTATAATAATAAGTAATGGAAAGAGGAGAGAAATGGAAAAGTGAGGGTAAACTAGGGAAAGTATGCAGAGGAAAAGTATGAGAACTAGCACAGAAAATATTGGAGAGTAGTTAGAGCAGGAAGGAGCAGTGATCAAGACCATCACTTTTACAAACAACGTGTAAAATCCTTATAAGCCTCAGGAAGTTATGAAGCTGGCAGAGCTCAGGAAATTCACCAGATTTATGATTCAGGAAGCACGGAAAGTTAAAAGATTCATAAGGTGCCTCCCCAAGATTCTATTGGCAGCAAAATGGCTGCTGAAGAAGGGACGCTGACGGAGTTACCTACAACTTGGGCAGGGAGCTCCAAGGATGCCCCTTTCATAGGTCAACCCCCATGCTGGGGTTAGGTTTTCCTGCAAAACAGCTCCCTTTGGATCATCCATGGTCATGGAACCCCCTTACCAACGGTCCCATATGTAATCCCAACAAACTCCTTAACCCACTAAGTTAGACCTAGATGTATTAAGGCAACCTGAACAGAAAACGGGGAGCATAAGGCTAAGCAGGAAGCAGTTTATTAATTGTACTGATAGACAGGAAGGGAGGGAGGAGGGGAGAGAGAAGGGGGAGGGGGAAGGGAAGGGAAGGAAGAAGGGGAGAGAGAGAGGGAGGGAGAGAGATGTGTGTGTGTGTGTGTGTGTGTGTGTGTGTGTGTGTGTGTGTGTGTGTGTGTGTGTGTGTGTGTGTGTGTGTGTGTGTGTGTTTGAGACAAGGTCTCCCTGTAGCCCCAGCTGGCCTGGAACTCACAGAGATCCACCTGGCTCTGTCTCCCAAGTACTAGGATTAAAAGCCTGTGCCACCACACCCTGCTGAGAGATTTCTTTAAAGCAGGGCCCTGAACAAACAAAATTTCAGGTTTTTACAGTTTTTTTTCTTTTTGTATCATATATATATATATATATATATATACACACATATATATACACACATATATATACACACATATATATATATGCATTTTCATTAGTGTTTTCTTTAAACATTGTTTTTTAAAATATTTTTACTGTAGTTTTGTGCATTTCATACAGCATTTCTCAGTCCAATTTAGACTCATTCCCCTTTCCATGCCCCCCACCCGACCGGAGATCATGCATTCTGCTATACATGTCTTGTTTCTTTTTCTCAGTCTTTTTAAAGTTGTTTTTATTTTTTTTTATACAGAGGTTTATTGTTTTGGGCAGAAGTTCACTCTTTCAGTCAGTTCTTTGTCCCAGTCCTTTTGTTGTTGTTGTTCCCTCCAATTTGTATTGCTCTAAAATATGCATCCATATTTATGTCACACATATACCATAATTATGGCATCTGAAAATAGACTATATATTAAGTCCAAATCATATTTAGGAATTCACATTTTCCCTTTTAATTTTATATTAGTCTAAAACATGCAAACATACCTTCCACCTATGTACTAAAATTGCAAAGTCTGAAAATAAGTGATAAGTTAATTCTAGAACCCATGAAGAGATTCACAATATAAGACCACAGTTGCTTTCAGATAAAAATAAATATAACATTAATGCTGTTCAGTTTGCCTTACAACTAGGGATTTGGTGCTAGCATCCACAAATGAGGGATACACCATTTGTCATTTGTTTTTCTGGGACTGTGTTACTTCACTTAGTATAATGGCTTCTAATCCCATCCATTTAACTGCAAAGTTCACAATGTCATCTTTCTTTACCATGGCATAGAACTCCATTGTAAGAGGTACTACATTTTCTCTATCCACTCCTTGCTTGAGGAACACTTGGGTTGTTTCCAGCTCTATTGTGAAGAGACCACCAATAAACATGGATGTGCATGTATCTCTGCAGTAATAGGATGAGTCTTGTAGGTATATACCTAGGAGTGGTAGAACTGGATCAGGTGGTAGGCTCATTCTGAGTCATTTTTAAAATATTTTTTATTATTTTTTTATGTGTATGAGTGTACTTTCTGCATGTAGGTTGGTGCACCCATGTCATGCAATGCCGTGGAGGTCAGAAGAGGGCATCAAATTCCCCTGGAACTGGAGTCAAAGATGGTTCTTAGCCACCATGTGGGTGCTAGGAATTGAACCTGAGTTCTCTGCAAGAGCAGTTGGTGCTCTTAACCGCTGAACAATCTCTCCAGCCCCAATCATTTTGAGTCTTTTAAGGGTTCTCCACACTGCTTTCCACAGTGGTTGTTCAACTTTACATTCCCACCAGCAGTGAATGAGTATTCCCCTTTCCCCAAATATAAAACAGCTAAAATGCTAGGGGAAGAGGAAATCCTTGAGGGGTTGAATGGGGGATGTGCAGAAAAACATTCATAACATTCATAGTTATGCTATTACAGCTAGAATAATGTTTTCAGTCTATCATTGATGCTGTATCTCAGATGAATAGATTCTTGTCCATGTCTCTCCAGAAAAAGACTCACAACAGATGTTAGTTCATTGCGATATGTAATTGTCAATTCAATGTTTATTTAATTAACATCTCCCAGAATTTTCTGAAAGTTAATAACATAAGTAATATACAGCCTGCTTAGGAAATACTGACAAAAATAATTCGAATTTTCATGAGTTTCAATGTGACAAAAAATCATTAGAATCTTTATGAGTTTCAATGTAAATATTTAGTCTTAGGTGTTTTATATTGTGTCTCAAGGGTAATATTAATTACTCAACATTCTGAGAATATAATTGGAGTTCCATATTATGCCCTGTGAGCGAGGTCTAGATTAAATAATGTTTGATCTACTCTGGTCCCTTTTACTTCATATGTATATTTAATTCATTTTTCCTGAAATATTTAAATTATTTATCCTAGAGATAATTTTTTACAAAATTTTTAGTCCTAATGATGATGAGTATTTTTGGTCTCTATTGTTACTTAATGGTTTGGGGAATATCATTAATTTTTGTCAGCTGAATAATGAGTGCTACAAAGTGGTAATTAGATTTCATGTAGTCTATAACACAAACATCCATAGTAACTAACAGTGGCAAAATATCCATACATAAAAGCTAAGGTTACAGGAAATCCCCATCATTTATTTTGGTGCAGTTTTTAAATATATTTCCTTAATTTATAATAGCAATACTCATTTTCTAAGAAATGAAATCTGTCTAATAAAATTCTTAGGCTTTTGTCTATTGAGACTCTTTATGTCTCAAACTATTTAAATTTGTAACCTCAAACTTTGCTGATCCAGCTTCCTCTTTGACCTTTCAATTAAAATGTCTGATGTGGAAAATCAATAGCTGTAGTTATATAATCTGTAGGCTTTCATGAAAGAGAAGATGGTGCAATTATGACTAATCCAGATATATAATTATTTCTTTATATCCTGACTAAAGTTAGAAAGCTAAACTTGGAGCGCTGCTTCAGAAATTGCTTTGCCCCTAAAATACTTTCAAGACTATTCATATAACAAGGCTTTCCTACTAATTAATCTTGTTTGCTTTGAAATTTTTTACTTCTTACAATTGCTCAGAGGACAAACCTCAAAAAATATTGAAAGTTAAATATGGCTGATTTTTTTTTATTTACCTGATTTAGTTCAGTGCCTTCTCTGAGTTTTGGTATCATTATACTGAATTTTAGTTTTTAAAAACTATTTGTCTCGCGTACCTTGCACATGTTTTAAAATTTAATTTATACTGATTTCCCATTTTGTGTTTGAACAGATACTTGATGTCTTAAAATATCTAATGTAGAAAGGTGGGTTATCATGGAAGGAGGCAGATTGTGGTTAGCGGGCACCATTTAGATGTATCCTGTCATACCGAGTTGGAAGAGGCCACATGTGTTGTCTGTAGACCTTCCCTGTAGGTACCTCCATGGCCTTCTCAACCTCTGTCCTATGGCCCTTCAGCCAACATATTAAACTCTACTGTATTTCTACAGGGCATAACCATATATTTCATACCCTAGGTATCCTATTAAGAAATGTTGAACATTTTGCTTTACACCTTTGAACTTAATTTCATCATGTTTAGTAGAGAAAATCATCATAGAATTTACTCCAAAGGATTGTAAAGATGTGGTGATAGACAAATGAGAATTCATTTTCTGTCAACCCTCTGAGAAACCATATTTGGCTTCGATTTCTTTTTTTTTTTTTTTTAATTAGTTTTTATTGATGCTTTGTGCATTTCATACATTTTTCCAATTCAGTTCAGGCTTATTTCCCTTTCCCTCCCCCCCCACCCCCACCCCATCCCAGATCATGCATTCTGCCATAACTGTCCTGCATCTTTCTCTCAGTTTTTTTTTTCATTTTTAGCTATAAGTGATAATCCATGAGTACAAGCATCCTTCATGCAAAACCTATCTGCAGGCTGTTGTGCCCAAACACCTACAGCCCCACCATCCAGTGGGGGGTGACAGGTTGTTTGTTCAATCAAGTTGATCAAATGAGTGTCCAGACTACATTGCTGTAGTTTCACCATTCACCCCAATCGCAGCCCTTACATTCTACCACGCCCCCTCTTCCGCAGGTTGTTCCCTAGGCTTAGAAAAGGGGCACAGGTGGATGAGAGGTAAAACAGTCCACTCTCTCTGGAGCTGTTGACTTGGACTCTGGTCAATTCTGGCTGTTTCCTTTCATGGGCTGACAGTTTGTCCAGGAATAACCTTTCGATCCTGGCCTGGCGCGTTATGGCGTCTTGGCTTCGATTTCTAATCATTAAGATTTGTAGTGTTAATCCCCTTTATACTTCCAGGTTTATCCAAATATTCATGTAGATCCCATAGGCATTCCAAAAGACAATAATAGAAAATCTTCAAGGCAGAAAAGCCATATGATGTAACCGAGGTAACATGACTTCACAGCTTACTGCCAACTGGAAACTAGAAAAAAATATGATGGTCCGCAGAGGATCACTCAGAGCCAAGAATCTTCAGTACACACCATGCCCCTGGCTGAAAGTCTACCTTGCCTGTTGTTGCTTTAATTTATATTTTTAAAGTGGAAATAATGTAGTTTAGACTTCAGAATTAAATAGCTTTTGAATTTATCTAGTTAAGTGAAGTCAGAGATTAAAGGTATGAGAGAGAGCTCAAAGAAGTAATTTGAAATATTGGAAGTTCAGTGAGTGTGGAGTGTGCAGACACAAAAGAAAGGTACTGACTCAAACTAAAACATTTACTCTGCATTTCAGATGGATAGTTTTATGCTAACATCTTAATCTGATTTATCCTAAGTTTCTTTTATTTTGTGACCCGAAGGACTATATTTGTGGTGGTGGTGGTGGCGACAGTGGTAGTGGTGTGATGATATGTGTGTGCGTGTTCTCCTTAAACATGCACCTGTGTCTGTTTAGCTTTCTCCCCTTCTTTTCTATGAATGCCCAGTTAACATTTGCTGTCCTGATGTCTTAAACAACATGGTCAGGATAAAATTGGGTAACACTTGGATATAGACCAGTAGAGTATGATAATTTCATTTCTCTTTTTTCCTAATGTAATGATATATAGGGACATGCCTTGTCTCAAAGTAAATCTTTTTTTCTCATGACCAACAATGGGCTGGGGTCCTGGAAGGTCCAGTCACTTAGCTCTTTCACCATAGACTTTGATGTTTTCATGGAACTTCCACTCAGTCTAGACTTGAATTGTACTCTTTTAAAATGGATTTTTCTTTAAAAAATATTACTGATTCTATTTGAATTAAAAACCCCACTCTGATTTTCTACTGCCCTTGCCTCCTATCTTTTATTGCTATCTTGCCAACAATATTTATTTTCAAATACAGGAGATTATGACTTTGCCATACTAGATATTTGCTTCAGTTTTATTCAAAGGATACCCACTGTGTCCCCTAGTAAATCATGGGCTTGATTTATACTGCCTCTATTCACAAGGCAACTCTGCATAAAAAAGTAACGAGGTTCATAAAATATTACCATTATGAAGACCTGGGCTATTGTGCTGTTTTCCTTTCAAATATTTTAGCACTACAATGTCAATAACTCTATTGAGGAAACATCTTTTCTGGATGTTGACAAAAAAAAATTGCTCACTAGAATTGTAATCACCCCAAGGCTTCACTGAATCTTAGCTTTTACTAATTGCCCCATTTCAGAGGTTTTAAATACAGACTTTATGTGATTCAGAAATAGTGGTGATTTCTATCAGGGATTTGGGCATAACTTCACTCATCAAAAAGAATTTTAAAACACTAATTCTGCATTGGGCTATTTTCAGGTCTGTACAAAGAGAATTATTTAAATATGATCCCAATCCCTCAGGATGTCACAATCAAAGAAAACACTAACAAGCAAAAACACATAAAAAGACATGCAAAATACTAACCAAAGGAAAAAGCTGGGAAAGTACCACAGCCAGCCAGGATTTTAAGTGAAGATTTTATGATTTATTTTTAATGTTATTTGAGGACAGAAGGATAGATTAGTACTATTTATAGCCCACTCAGAATTTCACATTTCATTTTTGTTTGTTTGTTTTGTTTGTTTCATTTGGCATTTTTATGAGACAGTGTTTCAGTTATCCCTGGCTGCCTGGAACTTTCCGCGTAGCCTAGAATAATTTTGAACTCCAGATCCTCCTGCTTCTACCTCCTAAGTTCTGGGATCACAGACCTGCACCATCACACTAGACTTCAGACTGTCCTATTTACATGATAGGGAGTAAATAAATAACTAGGGATTACTGAAGATTATTTACTGTTAGGTTTGATGGTTCTTTGATATAAGGAAGAAAGAGGGAGGGAAAGTAAGATCATAGTGAAGAAAGGCACCAGGAAGAAATAAATTTTATTTCAGATCATGTTCAGATGTGTTTTATCTATATTTGCACAATATAAAGAACATTACTGAATGACTCTATTATTTACATACAAATCAAATATGCACTTCAAGACAGCTATCTATCCAAATCCACAGCCATCCTTTCCCTTGCAGTCATTTCTAGTCCAATGTAATTAATTCTTCAAAAAAAATCTCACCCTCTAATTTACATACAAAATAACATAGCCTATCAAAATGAGAACTTTAAAACTTTAAGACTTATCTGGTGGTAATTTAGTAAAAATCTATATAAATGTCATTATTCTGAAATGAGGATACATTTTGAAATTAAAATTATGTAATTAAGTAATTAGTTTTTTGTACTTATAGAAGAATTACTATAAATATGAGTGTTAGAAATGGAAATTATTCAAATATGTGATGAATAATTCATACTCTGCTGTCAACAAATCACACTTGATTAGGTAGTAGACAGTTTCAAACTGGTGAACTAGACTTGTTTTAGTTCTAAAACAAGCAAAATGTAATCTTCCCTCAATTTTTCATTGTGATTATATTCTTATAAAGTTATTGCACATTAAAAGCATACCAAATACACTTCATTTATATTTAAAAAACTTTTATTTCTAAGATCAAATTATTAATACCTTTAGCCTGCCCAGCTGTTTATGAAACATTTGAATGCCCTCAGGGATTAAGAAGAGTTTTAAAAATTATTTCTGTCTGGGACTTAGCTTGGATCTGATGTACTTTGGCCTCTCAGCTGGTTAGCTGCTCAGAGCCATCAGGATAACTAAGTGGTTTCTCACAGCCATAGCAGAGAAGCCCCAGGATAGAGCAAGAGGGAGCAAGGTGGATTGCATAGCTGACGAAGGCACTGAATCTACAGCAGGGGCAAGAAAAGTGAAGAGGAGGGGGAGGGGGGAGGGGAGGGGGAGAGGGAGGGGAAGGAGGGGGGAAGGGAAGGGAAGGGAGGGAGTGGGAGGGAGGGGAGGAGGGAGGAGAAGGGAGGGAAGGGGGGAGGGGAGGGAGGGGAGGGGAGAGGGGAGGGAGGGGAGGGGGAGGGGGGAGGGTAAAGAGAGAAGAAAGGAAGCAAGGAGAGTGAAAGGAAACTTTAAAACATATGGATAGAAATGTGTGATATGAGTGAGTACATGAAATCCAGGAGAGGTGCTGTAAAAAGAGTACAAATAAAGGAGGGGATCTAAATATGATCAAAATATATTGTATAGAATTCACAAAAATTCAATTAAAATGTATGATTTGGTGCTGATAGACATATACCTACAGGTGGCATGGTTCACATATACAGTTCCATTCATTAAAAACTATGGACATAGTTATCAAAGCCAAAATTGTCTCAGTTACTTTTCTCTAAATTCTGCATATACTGCATTAATAAAGGCAAGAAGTCAGCAGGAATGAGGTGGAGTTTGAAGCCAGCTTTCCGCAGGCCATCTCTACTACCACCTGGGAAGAACATAGCAATGTCCTCAAGTTTATTTTGTACTGAGAACATGTAGTCTTAACAACAGTTATTGCTGTGTGTGTGTTTGTGTGTGTGTGTGTGTGTGTATGTATTTGAGAGAGAGAAAGAATATATCATATCTATATTCTCTGCATAAATAAATGTCTTAAAATCCCTTTTATATTTTGCCTTTTATAATATTTAAGTGGTTGTCTTTAAGAGTTTTGAATATGTCTATGTTATAACATTTATTAATTTATTGGGGGTGGGATATGTGTGGAGGCCATCAGATAGCCTGCAGCTCTACCATGTGAGATCTAGGGATAGAACTCAGGTCCTCAACTTTGGTGGCAAAGACACTTACCACCATCTCACACAGCCCCTTAAATTTTCTGAATCCTAAAACAAACTTCAAGTCAAAATAGATTCCAGAAACAATTGGTACTATACTAGGAGAGTAATATAAGGTCATATGCCAGAGAGTTGAAATTATTTTTAGCTCAATTTTTATCATAGTTTTTAAATTTCACACAGAAATTTTTCTTTGAAAATTAAGGGCTTACATAAGAAAAATAGAAGATGGGAAGATTAAGATAATTGATGACTATCATAATCCTAATTCATGTGGAAAACAACATATATATGCATCAGCATGCATGTTTATGTTAACATACATGCATTCATTGGCTGTAAAGATTACATATGGTCATATGATACATAATAATGGAAAAAGGATTTAAGAAGTACATTGTCAGGAAATTTTGTATTGGGTCAACATCATCAAATATACTTATGGAATTCTAGTTCATAATGGCCTACTATGCCTTCCAGCTGTATGGTACATATCTATAGACCCATGTCTATCTACTATGCCTTCCAGCTGTATGGTACATATCTATAGACCATGTCTATCTACTATGCCTTCCAGCTGTATGGTACATATCTATACATCATGTCTATCTACTATGCCTTCCAGCTGTATGGTACATATCTATAGACCCATGTCTATCTACTATGCCTTCCAGCTGTATGGTGCATATCTATAGACCCATGTCTATCTACTATGCCTTCCAGCTGTATGGTACATATCTATAGACCCATGTCTATCTACTATGCCTTCCAGCTGTATGGTGCATATCTATAGACCCATGTCTATCTACTATGCCTTCCAGCTGTATGGTACATATCTATAGACCCATGTCTATCTACATCTTAGGGCCATGATGAACAAAAACAAGATGGGATTAAATAAATCATAAATAAAAATAATGAAACCAAGGAATGCAGTAAACATGAACAGCTGGCGTTTCTGACAGCATTATGTGACATTGTTTCTGACAGCATTATGTGACATTGTTTTATAATAAACTTCTTTTGCATATGTGTATGAGTACACATACATGTGAGTGTAAAATGGATGTGGAGACCAGAGGTCAACACTGGGTTGTTACTCTCTAACTTATTAAGGTATAGTCTCTCATTGAGTCTAAAGCTTTCCGATTCAGCTAGGTAGGCTGGTCAACAAGGCTCAGAGATATCCAGCTTTTTACATGTGTACTGGGATCTGAATTTGGGTACTCATGTTTGTACACCAAGCACTTTACCAACTAAGCCAGCTCCCCAACTGCAACCCGTTATTTTAATAAGTACAAGTATACTTTAAAATAGTGATTAAAAATAATGTTATAGGACAGGCCTTGTCAAACTTTTTCCAAATTTCATCCTCTTTGCCAAAATTAGGAAACAATTTTTCAAACAATAATTTAGGTTGGCAAAATGACTCAGCAAGTAACGGTGCTTGTCATCAAACCTGATGACTTGAGTGGAGCCCCCATTCTGAAACCCACATGGAAGAAAAAGAACAAACTCCTGCAAATAGTCCTCTGACATCTGCACATGTGCCATGGCATTTACCTGTCCCCACACACATACATACATACACATACACACAAAACAAATCAATGTGATAATTTAAAAATAATTGGCATACATGTTTACTATTTATAAGGACAAAGGCAAATTTAACACTAGTGAAAGGCTATGCTTGCTTACTTTTACATAAAAATTAAATCTTGGTAAATATTTGACAATGTAGAATGTAGAGCATATTCAACATTTTTAGAGTTTATTGATGTTTTGGTTTCACGATGTTCAATGCTGGAATACTGCTTTACATAAATAGCACAAAATGGCAGAGTGTGTTTAAGGCTATTTCAGAAACTGTTGGAAATTCTTTTCTAATCTCAAGCCAAAATTCATTTAAGAATTTTATCCAATTTAAGTCTGCAATGTCAAAAACAATTTTCGAAATCAAACATTCTAAATAATAGTTACACTAATTTGATACATGCTAAGGAATGATGGTGGGAAAATATTGTCTATTTTTGTATATAAAGCATTATAATTCTACTAGAGCAGAAACATTTGTAGTATTGCAAAACATTGCAATAAACAGCAATATAGTTGTCTCCGGTCTGTGTCAATGTGTTTCATGAGGCATGCAGAAGTGTTGTATAGCTTGTCAGCATGCTCTGCAAATGTTGCGCATTCAGAAACAAGATTGTGGTAAAGTCATAGGAGGCAACAACAGGGTGAACATACACAGATACAACTCAAATTCATTACAAAATGGGTTTTCAATTAATTTTTTATCATTATCCATTCAGAATCAGGTTGCTGTTGCCAAGGCTTGTGCACCTGCCTCATTGAGCTTCTTGACCCCATGTGCGTTGCCAGTCACAGGTTAGGGAGTTGTTGTTGTATACAGACCAGCAGGAAACACAGTCACTTATATTAGAATTCAGTATTATATATCATATGTAACTGCATGTGCTGTATTTTTTATAAGTGGAACAGCAATAAGATTTTTGCTCTAGTATCACCAGAAACCCATAATTTATTTAGTAGCAGCTGTGTTATGACTAGATAAAAGAAATTTTCAGTTCCATTTTTAATCCTAGAGCATCATCATCTTAATAAAATCTGAGTGAATACATGTAGCTGTCAGATGTACAAATATTTGGGTTAAGTGTCCACCCAATACCTTAGCTTTCGTCAAGAGGACTGTGTCACCTCCATCTACAACCTGCCCTTGATTAATGCAGGAAATTCACTTCACTCTAGCATCCTGGGTTCTAAGGCGCCTGAGCTTTTTCCATGTTTTCACTGCTTGGCTTTAAAACATGGTGGGACTCACTTAAAGATTGAAAGACATATTGGGCAAGAATCAAAGACTCAAATTCCATCTTTCAGTTTATTAATTTCCCAGTCATGGATATGTGTTTAACCTCATTATGCCTCAGTTTTCTTATGCATATAATAAGGAAATTAAAATAAATTGCCACTAAAAAGATCTCCTGGCTAATTCAAAACTTTCTATGCAAGGCACATTTGGAAATATTGGAGCACACCCGTGTCTTCAGATATTTGAAATTTCTCACCATTGCTAGACCTTAGATAACTAATGTCCATGTTATTTGTGAATATACTATTATTTCATCATGTGTAAAAAAGTCATATGTGTTGTAATTATATTAAAAGCAAATAATTAAAAGGAAGTGAAGTTCTGAAAGTCATTTCTATAAGAAATTCCCCATTGGTTTATAGCAGAGCTGGTTATTCTATAGGTGATTTTATCAATCAAGTTAGTTTGCCTCAAATTTCCCAGAGAAAAGATAGCATTTTTCTGCTGGCTTCTCAAGGAAAGAGAATTCTAAAATTCAGGATTCTTCCTCATCTGCTCAGGAAAACAGAATTAAGTGTGGCAGAATGTGTTTTACCTTTCTCCTCACTGCCTATTAATGATCTGATCACCTAGGGAAGGAAAAAGAAACCCACATTGATAGTTCTCTAGTCCGCTGCTGAGGAGATTGTGATCCTGTATCTAGTGAGGAGTAGATCATTTGGGGTCATGAATTATTCATCAAACCTAAAGGTAAAATTGGACCAATTATTGAAGGTTTGAGTAGATCCTTCTACTGGCAGCAATTCCTTTGAAAGCACTAGCTATGCTCCAATTTCCAGCGTCAATTGACAATCACAATTCTAAAAGCAAGCACAATAATAGATTTTATGGTGCTTTCTCATTGCAATGTAGTCATTTCAGCTTCAAAGACTCTGTTTACATCCTGGAAACCAGCTGTTAGCTTGATGATCATGCCTCACTTCAAAATTTACTTCATAACTTTTTATTAAAGCTGCAGGGGACCCTTACAGAGCAAATTGTGCAGTTCTTTCAAAAAGTAAATAGAAATAATGCAAGATAACTCTTTTGGCAATATAATACAGACATATATGAGTTAACAGTTTCCCATACCCAGTCTGGATGAAAAATATTAAATTAAAGTTGGCTTGACTCCATCATTGAGTGTATCTTAAATGATATTCTTACTCAATAGCTGCTTTTAATGAGATTTTGATGTTCCAGGAAGCTTAGTTGAGTCAATTGCAATCCAATGAATGCTTTTCTGTCTTCAGATTACTCAGTGTTTCAGAACCAGGGGAGGTGTTTTCTTTCACTGCTGTATTAGTTTTGCAGTGTGGAAGGAAGCAGGGTACACAGAGCCCAAGAATTTACAGAATGGGGAATGTAACAGACACTAGTAGCAAGCAACGTAGTTTTGATGAATGCATAACCATCACATTCATGGTTGTCACAACTTTTTCATCAAAGAATCCTTTTGGAAAAATACTTCCTCAGTCTTTTCTACCTTCTCTTCTGTCCACAGACTACAAATTTTGGTTCTGTCTTCTACGTGCTTGAAAAGGGTTTCTCTGAGACCTTAGCTAAGGGTTTTTGTGATTGTAGACAATAAAGGTAAAAAGATGGAAGGAGAATTCATTATAGAAGCTTTATCTTTCCTGGGCGGAGGCGGGGGGGGGCTAATTCCCAAAAATGTAAGAATTATTTTAACTAACAGGTGAAAGCAGCTTGCCTCAATTTTTAATGTCACTAATATTCACTTTACAAAAGGAACTCTTCATTAGAAAAACAGTCTTTTGTCATTATTGAATTATGCTGCTGGTCACCAGTGTTTGCAATTCTGTCTACTGTTTGATGTACTATAGTCTTCATTGATTTCTCAACTATCTATTCAAAGGTTAAAGCACTTTCAGTTCCTTCTAGTCTTCAAAAGACAAACAATAAAATATAATTGCTTAAAAGATAAAAATTGTCAAGCTTATTCTCATCTGCTCTTTCTAAAACATTGCAGACACAGATGAGATGGAGTTGAAGATAGCCATTTCTTCAGAAACAACTAATAGAACTTCCCTTTCTTCCCCCTCCCAACCAACTATCATAAATAATTTGTGACTAGTTCTTAAAATAAAGTCAAGGTATGTATTTCTCCCTGGCTGTCATGATTAGTTTTGAGTTCTCTTCCAATTTGCTTCAATCATATCTTCTCCCATAGTCAATCACTCAGGAATTTTTTTTCTAGCTTTTTCTTCTTTGATGATCTTGTACAGTATTTTTTTTCAATCAAATGTGTGATATTGGAATATACAGTATAATGTAAAAATTATAATTTAATCAATTATTTTTATTTATCATTATTTTATGTCTATGAATCATTTCCTGCATGTATATAAGTGCACCATGTCATGAAATGCTTGCAGAGGTCAGAAGAGGGGATTGGATCCTCTGAAACTGGAGTTAGTGACATTTGTTAACCACTATGCGGGTGCTAGACATCAAAACTAGGTCCTCTGCAAGAGCGACCAGTGCGCCTAACTGGTGAGCCATCTCTCCACCCCCAGTTTAACCAATTTTAATGAGGATCGAATTTAGAAAAATACAATTGCTCATATTTTCTAGTAAGGGATGCTTTTTTAGGCTTGCGTGATGATCGTTACACTTTGGAAACAGACAGTAAAGAATAGTTTGTAAACTTTATGCTTGGGGGCTACCAAAACAACTCAGAGGGTAAAGGCACTCGCCACCAGCACTGATGGCCTGAGTTCAATGACCCAAACCCATATTGTGGATGGAGAGCTGATCCCACATATTGCCATTGACCTCCAGAGTTGTGCATGGACACACGCACATGTATATGCATGTGCATCAAATATATAAATAAGTGTGATAAAATTGTTTTTAAAACTTTAAAAGAATAGTTAAGCATTGTTAAAATAAAAACATACCTGATTCCTTTTCCACAGTGCTCTGAAAGCCAAAGGAATCAAAATCTAGAAAAAGAGAGCGAGGTGTAGAAGTGTCCATCTTCATATTAGTAAATAAAACCACAGTTATCTTTCTTTATTATGACAGATCTTAATTTTTTTTGTTAATTTAATTTTTATTGATGCTTTGTGCATTTCATACAAAAACAGCCAGAATTGACCAGAGTCCAAGTCAACAGCTCCAGAGAGAGTGGACTGTTTTACCTCTCATCCACCTGTGCCCCTTTTCTAAGCCTAGGGAACAATCTGCGGAAGAGGGGGCGTGGTAGAATGTAAGGGCTGCGATTGGGGTGAATGGTAAAACTACAGCAATGTAGTATGGACAGATCTTAATTTTATGGTGATCATATTCCTTTTGTATTTCAAAAGTAGTAAAGAACTATCATGAGAATTACTATTGTGAAACCTTATCTAGTTAAAGTATTATAATATTTTCATTTCAAAAAATTTTCAGGTACCAAATTTCTTTTAAAAAGATATAACAAAAAGAAATTGAAATATATAACCCTATATCTTCACATAATTGTTTAAAAGTTTTTTGTTCCTTGGCTGAACATGCAAAGAGTCAGAGATTTTGAAATAGAAATTTGAAGCAAGCAGTTATTGGGCATCATAAATAATAAAGAAGGTATAAATAGCAAGAGAAAACTCTAATGCATAAAATCTTCCTGAGGTAAATATGATCTCTTACCAGTTCTAGTGTTAGCATCATGCACTGGCTGAGATCCGTGTCTCTTAGGCTGATGTTCCTTGGCTTTCTGACTGCAGTGAACCCTGACTCTATTTCACTTGTGTTAAACTTTTTCTCTCAGGCAGAACTAAGACTAATTAACCTTTGTGTATTCTGACTATCCCAGTGCCACCTATTTTTGAAGGAATGAAACTCTTCACAGCATATTTTCTTGTGTTTTCATTTCTGATAACTCTTAGCTCTTAAAATGCTCAGGTCTTTACTTATTCCCTGTGCTTCCAATTAGCCATTCTCTATAAACTTCATTTTCCTTTCCACTCCAGGTTGAACTCTACTATCAGTCATCTCAAATGGATGTTAACTTTTACCTAGGGTTTTCCCCACTTCGTTCTTTTGAAATACTCATCTTACAACTCTTAGAATTCTAGAGTATCTTCTTCATTGAATTCTGTTAAAAGCTACAAAGCAAACTGTATACACAGTCACACAGAATCACTGTCAAGTGAGTCATTTTTTTTTTTTTTTGGTCTTTCATTTCTAGGAAATCCTTTTACCTCCCAGACCCTGCCAAATCCATTTTTGTACCATGGTTTGCATTCCAATGTCCTATGCCTACCATGGTAGACTACAGCTCAGGCTTTGGAGCCAGAGTAGTGTTGAGAGAACTGCCTATCACTGGGAGCCTTTGAACATGTTATAGTCCTAAAGTTTCAATTTCCTGTGTTTAAATGATTATTTACAGTGCTCATTCCACAGAGCTGTTCAAAAGACTGAGTTAATACATACAAACAACTAAACCTGGGCCCTGGCAAATAGGAACCCTTAAACAAAGAGTAGTTATTTTTTCCATTGATTACTACAATTAGAACCAACTCACTGATGTTTCCTTTACACATTGATTGTTTCTGGAATGTTCGTTTCTCTTATTGTTTATTGGATGGTTGATTATTTCTTCCAACTTTTTCTCTTTTAATAGCAATTTGGAGACTGCCTATTCCAAATTTCGTATTGCTCTTAGTTTCATTTTTATTTTCAATTTCTCTCTTTCAGTCTCTGTCATTTTATCTTTGATAGCTCCTTCCCTTTTAGTTGAAAAATTCTCAGTTTCTTCCTTTCCTCTTTGTGATGTGACTATTTCTGGCTTCTACACCATCTGTCCCCTGCTAGGCTGCCAAACTTGAGGAAATAGATCACATCCCCATGCTTCCACTTCCTTAGAATTACTTCTCAAATTCAAGCTTTGTAGCTGAAACTTAGTGTTGGCTTCATCTATTGCTTTGAAAATATTCACTAACATTATCTTGAAGCATTTGTCTTCAAACTATTGCTGACCTCACAGTCAACAACACACCCTCCTTCCAGTCTCTCCTTAATGGATCACAGCACCAACCTCATTTATCTCTCTGCTTTATAAGGTTGTTTCTAGTACTGGCCACCTCTGGTGGTTTGAGTGAGAATGTCCCCCATAGGCTCCAAGTATTTGGACATTTTGTCCCCAGTTGGTGGTGCTGTTTTGGAAGATCTTAGAAGGTGTGGCTATGCAGGAGGCAGCAGGGCACTGAGGGTGGGTTTATAGTTCTTAACCCTAACAGATACCCAGCGAAGATGTGGGCCTCTGCTTTCTGCTACTGATCCATCCATCTCTTGCCACCATGTTTCCCCACCTTGACAGACTCCAACTCCCCTGGAACCTACCATTTAATGTAAATGGTTTTTGTCAAAGATAATTTCTATCTGAGCTCACTATACTCTCTAGAAATTGATAAATTTTGTTTATTCTGAAGATACTTTCACTTGTTTCCTATGATGAATGATTCATGAATCTGAATACTATCTCATTCCTGAATTCTTAGCTTAAATTTCACATTGAACATTGTACCTTCCCTCTTCATTTTCAATACTTCCATTTGTCAGAAAACTCACTCTGTACAGTACTTTTTAATTGGCTTTCCTTTTTTCTTGGTATCATCCTCCTCCTAGCTGAAATGCACAACACATCTTTAACAAATATTTTACCAAATGCCCCCACAAGTGTATACTTACAAAATCTACTAATCACAGTGTTTCTGACATCAAGTCTTCTGCTGCTAACACTTATATTTTCTAGCTCAGGGTTTCATTAGTTCTTTCTTGAAATGCTGAAATAACCCCCTGGTTGGCACCCTGGCCCCCATATCTGCTTAACTGGCCATCTTACATTTTCTGACCACATCATTGGCCATTTTTACAATGTTCCTAGACTCACTAAGTTCACGTTTCTTCTTGTCCCGATTCTCTCCCTGTCTTACCTCTCAGCTTTACATCTCTGTATATCAAGATTGACTTCCCATGCTCAAGGCAGACTTCTCATTCTTTATAAAATGCCTGCCACATTTGACTGTCACTGTTTCCCTTCTGATTTTTTGCATTTTTTCTAAATTCTACTTCATACTGTAAAAATATTTTATGACTTTTACAAAACCCTACTCAAGCCAGGTGTGGGTGTATACATCTTTAATCCCAGTTAAAGGAGCCAGAGGCAGAGGCAGGAGCAGGGGCAGAAGAAGGGCCAGAGGCCTCATCTCCAAGAGATCAAGGACAGCTTGAAACATACTCTACATAGTAAGTTCAAGATCAGAGAGACACTGATTTGAATGAATGAATAAATAAATAAATAAATAAATAAATAAATAAGTTTTCTGAAGGTCTTCTCAGGTCTTTCCAAATGGCATAAAAACAGTTTACTTTGTATGCTCTAAAAAATGTAAACCTCAGCTGGGTGTGGTGGTGCATGCCTTTAATCCCAGCACTTGGAAAGCAGAGACAGAGGCAGGCAGACCTCTGTGAGTTTGAGGCCAGCCTGGTCTACATAGTGAGTTCCAGGACAGCTGAGGCTACCGGAAGTCCCTACCTCAAAAAGAAAAATAAATGTAAGTCTCTGATAACATTACTCATTCAAAATTAATCTAAATTCATGCATTATATATAGAGGTCTCATCTTGTTTCTCCTTGTGTTCTTTCATTCTATATAATAAGATTCTAGAAAAAAATAATAATGAATTGTGGAACTGAACTGAATACATAAGAGATTGCATCAAAGAATAACAGAAATAAAGGTCATAGAAACACCAACAAATACCATAATCAAAATTTATATTTCATTTCATTTTTAAAATATGGCTGACAACTTGCTTAAATCTAAGCATCAACTTAGAGAAAGAACTTCTGAATTTTCACTCTCTACATAATTCACATTTTACAATGATCTTCTAGTAAGTTTTAACTAACTTTCATCTCCAACCTACTTTAGCCACTAACATCCATAGCCAGTACTGACTTTTTCACCTTAAATGACCAGCATATGCAAAATTGACAGGATTACAGTCTGACTAGAAGAGTTCTTCCCCTCCCCCTCTCTTTTATCTGCCTTATTCTCTTCCTGCTTTGCCAGGAGTAATACCAACAATAGTTTTGTGTACTTTGCTAGGGAAGGTACCCCACAGCAAGGGGCTGAGGGCTTCTCTTTGCCAACAGCTAATAAAGAAATGTTACCCCCAATTCAACAACCAACAGCCATATGAGTAAGCATAGACATGAAACTTTCTCATTTAACCATTCAGAGTGATCACAATACCAGCTTTGAGTGAAGGATTTTAGAAACCATGAGGCAGAGGCAGGCACCTGAACTGCACTAAGAAAATATGAGATATATGAGATAAGCTTGTTGATACAGGCATTGTATCAACAACAAATAAGCTTGTTGATACAGGCATTGTGTGCATTGATGACCTTGTGCTCTTGCAAACTGAAATTTCGTGACAATCCTTCATATAGTAATTCTATCCATGGGTATGTATCTCCCTATAACTCTTGCTCTATGCACATTTCTGACACAAATTAGTAAAAACCTCAACATATTTCAATTTTTTCTTATCATTAAGACTATTATAATAATTAATGGTCATTGTCATTGCCATAAATGATGCCTGTGTAGATAGCAACCTGGAAAATGTTATGGATATTCTGACTGATCTACTGACAAGCTATTCATCTTCTCTTTCCCTTTCTTTGGGTCTGCCTATTCCTGAGGTACAACATTATTGAGATTAGGATAATTACCAATTCTACAATGCCCTCTAAGCATTTAAGTGACTGAAAGAACACTCCTACATTATGTCAAAAACTAGAAATGATTGAAATTAGTGAGCAATAAAGGTAAAAGGGACTGTAAGCTCGAGGCCACTTAGCCAAATTATAAATACAAAAGAAAAACTCTAGAAGGAAATTAAATTTTCAGTTTCAGAGAATGAACACTCAAGTAATTTTAAAATAAAAAACCAAAGCAGCTGTTTTGGAAGAAAATTTTACTGGTCTGGACAGAAAATAAAGGCAACCACAACATTCCTTTAAGCCATAGCACAATCTAGGATGAGGCCCCAAGTCTCTTCAATTCTTCAAAGATTGAGAGATGTGAAAAGTCTATAGGAGAAATGTTTGGAGCTAACAGAGATTGCCTCACAAGGCTTAAGAAAAAAAAAAAAGCTGTCTTTACAAAGTTAAAAAACAATGTAAAGCAGCAACTGCAATATGGAAGTGGCAGTAAGTCATCCAGAATATCTAGCTAAGATTATTGAGGGAAATAGATGCACCGAATAGCAGATTTTTCAGTGAGAACACAACAACCTAACATTAGAAGATGCCAGAGTTTTGTGCCAAGAAAAATGTCAATGACTGATTCGAAGGCTTCAAAGGAGAGGCAGCATCTCTTCTGGTGGATGCCGTAGTTGCTAACTTTAGTTTGAAGCCGCACTCACAGCTCTTTTTTTTTTTTTTTTTTTTTTTTTTTTTTTTACAGGTCTCCCTGTAGCCCCAGCTGTCCTGGAACTCACTCTGTCCTGTAGCCCCAGCTGTCCTGGAACTCACTCTGTAGACCAGGCTGGCCTTGAACTCACAAAGATCCGCCTGCCTCTGCCTCCCAAGTGCTAGGATTAAAGGCGTGCACCACCACGAGCTGAGGGCGCTTAAGCATCATGCAAAGACTTTTTTACCTGTAAACAATGAATGAACCTCAAAATTTCCATCATAGTATATGTATTTACAGTATGGTGTAGTGAACATTTTAATCCTGTTGTTGAGACTTACTGCCCAGGAATAAATTAACACAAATGGTTTGTTTTCAAAATAATACTATGTATTGGTAATACTAATACGGGGTTCAGCAGAGAATTTGGATGAAGATAGAGACTATAATCATGTTAGTTACTTTTCTTTTTAATGTGACAAAATATCTGACAAAACACCTTCATGAAGGTAAACTTTACTTTAGCTCACAGTTTGTGGGGGTCAGTGTTAACTGGAGATTAGCCACTGTAGATATTGAAATTATTTTTATGCCCATTACTATAATTCTCATTCTGCAGCCCAGGAATGTTAGAATAATTTTCATTACCTGGGGATTTTCTTGTCTTTTTGATACAGGGTCTCTCTATAGCCCCAGCTGGTCTGGAACTCACTTTGTAGACCAGGATGGCCTTGAACTCATAGAGATCTGCCTTTCTCCATCTCCCAAGTGGTGAGATCGAAGGTTGTCCACCATGTCCAGCTGATTTCCTGTATTTTAAGAAACACTTTTATAAGGCTATAAATGCCCTAGACCATGACTTTTTTGGCAGGTTTGAACAAAGCAAATTGAAAATGTGTAGAGAGGATTCCATACGCTAGGTGTTATAAAGGATATTTATGAGTCAGGGCTGGAGAAATGGCTAAGTGGTTAAGAGCACTGCTGCTCTTTCAGAGGACCCAGTTTCAGTTCCTAACACCTACGTGGTGGCTCACAACTATCTATAACTCCAACTACAAGGGACCTAACATCATTTTCTTGCCTATATGACCACCAGGCACATGTGCGGTGCACATGCATACATGTTAGGTATATAAAACATACATAAAAAATAAAAATAATAATAAATATTTTTTAAAAACATCATGAAAGAATGGAATAAGTCAAAATATCAACACTAATAGAAACCTGGAAGAAGTTGTTTCCTGGTTTAATGCATGACTTTGAGACATTTGAGAATTCAGAGGAAAAAGTGGATGTGGCAAGAATAGAATGAGAATTAGAAGTGGAGCCTAAAGATATGATTGAATTGTGAAAATCTATTGATAAAACTTTAAGGGAGAGGACTGTGGTGGGAAATCTTGTCAGTTTCTAGAATTTAGAATCAACATGGAGACAATCCTTTGGGCCTCTTTGTGAGTCTCTAAATTAGGTTAACTGAGTTGAGAAGACCCACCTAAATTTAGGCAGCACCATGCCATGAGCTGAGGTCCTGGGCTGATTTTAAAAAAAAGGAGAGCCAAGCACCAGCATCCATCTCTCTCTGCTTCCTGACTACGGACACAATGTGACCAGTTCCCTCTTGGTCCTGCCACCAAGCCTTCCCTGATGTGATGGACTTTACTCTCAAACTGTGAGCTAAAATAAACCCTTTAAGCTCCTTTTGTCAGGGATTTTAGCACAGCATTGTGAAAAGTGCCTAACACAGGAGATATTTCTTATGGATGAATTTTAAATAGTTCTTGAGATGCTACAATGAAATCTGAGGATTCAAAATGTTGTGGAGTGTGGGTAGTTAAGGCAGCAACAAAGTTTTAGAGGACTGACCCCCAATTAAGAAAGAAATGCTGGGCTGGAGAGAGAGCCTAGCAGTTAAGAGCACCGACTGCTCTTGCAGAGGACCCAGGTTCGATCCCCAGCATCCACATGGCGGCTAAGAACCGTCTGTAACTCCAACTCCAGGAGAATTCCAGTTCCAGGGGAATCCGAGACCCTCTTCTGACCTCCGCGGCATTGCACGACACGGGTGCACAAACCTACATGCAGACAGTACATTCATACACATACAAAAATAAATTAAAAAAAAGAAAAGAAAAGAAAGAAATGCTATTATGAGAAAAATTCTGTCAAGCAGCATTGTATGCTACATTGATTTGTTTTATGTGAGGAATAGTCAGTCAAAGTTATGAAACTCATTCCTTATCTTTTTCTAAAAAACTGCCACAGACACCTCCAACCATCAAAAGTTACGACCCTGTTCAACCAGCATCAAGGCAAGAACCTCTTTCAGCAAAGAGATTGGAGCTCACCAGAGGCTCAAGTGATCATAAGCAATTTAAACAATGAAGTATTTATAATTAATATACAAAATAACTTTTAGTACATGACGTGATGTCATACTCAATACGCCACAGTATAAAGGAAACAAATTTTATATATGCCAAAACCCAAAGATTTTGTGTGACTTTTCTTGTAATATTTGCTGTATTGCACTGGCCTGGAATGTCCAAGACAGGATAGTGCTGTTTCCCTGAAATGGATTCTTAACATAGTTTCCTTTTCTATTTTAATTCTTTGTGGTACCTTCGTAAATACTTGCTGAATGAAGTTAATATTCAAGATTTTCTATTGCTTCAACCCAATTTTGTCTTTTCTGAGAAATGCCTACCTACTATGGTAAATAATGTTCCCCCAGTTACAGAGGAGAATCACCTAAGCATGGAAAGTAAATCTGAACACCATTTAGATCTACATTTAATCACTCAGTATAATCAGAAAAACTTTCAAAAACTTCACAAATAAAACTGCTCTTACTGCATGAGTTTCAAATTAAAAATCAAATCCTAGGTTTGAGAATGATAAAAGTATGACCTTGTATGTGATCTTAGCCTTTGTAATTCTCCTCAGTTTCCCAACCCATCAAAAGGACTTTTTATTACCCACCTCATGAGAGATTTGAAGTTAAGCTTATTAATATTTCAATCCAAGTGGCATAGTGTTCAACCAACAGTAAGAAGAATATAGCTATTGTAATGAAGGATCTAATAATAAGCTGTGAGAACCAACCTTGAAAATTAGACCAAGTCTTCTAATTTATCCCGCACTCTAAGCATATCACACATAGCTCATAGTAATTCCATTAAGGCAATTGGAAAATATCTTAACCTACAGCTCTGTAACTCAGATTAACGTAAAGCTTTCAATTGTCAAAAAAGACTTAGATCATTCATGTCAAGTGTGTTATTATTTATTTTCTTTGTGGTTATTGAAGCTTCAAGTAAATATGGTATATTCACTAAGTATAACAGTCTCTACTTCCATACATTTACCTGCAAATTTCATAATTTCGGCTTTTCTTACTGCTGACTAGTACTCCATTGTTAAATGTACCATATTTGAATTAACTATTTGGTCAAGCACAAGATCCAGGCCAATTCCATCAGACAAGGGCCCAGAGTAGAGCTAGAGAAATGAATGGGTGGCAGGCTTACCCTAGCCTGGGATCTCTTGCAAACTGATTACTATTGGATGAAGGAGAGGAGACCTTTCTTAAGATCTCTAGATAAGCTGACTAAACTCCAGAGAATGAACTTGCACCAATGACATCTGGGTACAAATGCTTGACCAGTTGGGACTTCACACATATGGCAGTATACATTCCCCTTCCCCCTTCATGTCTCCATGAATGAAAGGAGTCTAGCATGCAAAGAGTTTAAAACAGACAAATTTGCTAGAATTTTTCCCTGAATGTATTTGTCTTCAATCTTTTTTTAATTAAATTTTATAATTTTCATATAACATACTTTGATCATATCTAGCTACCCTCCCCTAACTGCACTCCTGTTACTACCCACCACAAATTTCATGTACTCTTATATATATATATATTATATATCTATAATACTATATACATATATATATATATATATATATGCTTTGTTGAATATATTTATCATCTTTAGGAGTTTTCTTTAGGTTTTTTTATGTACAGAATCATATCTTCTGCAAATAAGAACACTTTGACTTCTTTCTTTCCAATTTGTATTCATTTCATTTCCTTCATCTGTCCTATCGTTCTAGCTAAGTCTTCAAGTGCAGGAATGCAGGCAATGCTTGTCTTGTTCTTGATTTTAATGCAAATGTTTGAGTAGTTCTCCATTTAGTATGATGTTCACTGTGGTCCTATTTTATACTGCTTTTATTATGTTGAGATATTTTACATTTATCCCTAGATTCCCCATGTGTTTTATCATGAATGGATGTTGGATATTTTTGTAAATTGTTTATTTTTTATTTTATTTATTTATGTGTATGAATGTATTGTCTGCATGTAGGTCTGAATTTGTGTGTATTTCAAACAGAACATCCCAATAATCTCTATTCCCCCTTCCACATTTGCACCCTCCCACAGCACCCCCCTACTGGAATTCATACATTCAGTCGTCTGCGTCAAGGCCCATCATCCCCAGATATCCCTCAGTGCAAGTTCATTCTCTGGGGTCTAATCAGCCCGTTCAGATTCGCCAGTCTTATGAAGATCAGCTCTTACTAAGCAATAATCAGCTGCCAATAATTCTTCAATTAAGATTGGAACCTGCTGCTCATTTCCACAGTTCTATGCTGGGTTTTTATCGGCTTCAGTTTGCATGGCTCTTGTGCATGTTATCACGATTGCTGTAGGTTTATATGTGCAGAGTTCCAGGAGCCTCCAGTACTCTTTCATATGGTCATGCACCTCCTCCTTGGCACTTGTAATCTATCCATCCCCTGTTCTACAATGGTCCCTGAGCTCTAAGTGGGTGCAGATTAATACAGGAGTCCTATCCAAAGACCCACACTATGTAGACTCATTCTCTCTGCTTTAGTCATGTGTGTGTGTGTGTGTGTGTGTGTGTGTGTGTGTGTGTGTGTTGGATTTTTAAGGCTTTTTCTGCATCTAAAGAAATGATGTTATGGTTTCTGTCCTTAAATATGTTTATGTGGTACATTACATTTATTGATTTATGTGTTATACCATCCCTGCATCTCTGAGATGAAGCCAAGTTGAACATGGTGGATATAAAGTCTAATGTGTTCTTACTTTTGGTATTATGTTGAGAATGTTTTGTGTCTGTTTTCATAGGAGAAATTGGCTTATAATTTTCTTTTTTGTTGGATCTTTGACTTTGGTATCAGTGCAATAATGGCTTCAGTGAAATAATTTCAGTAAATCCCTTTCTATTTTACAGAGTAATTTGAGGAACATTGCTATTATTTCTTCATTGAAAGTTTGTTATAATTGTGAGCTATATCCATCTGGTTCTGGGCTCTTTTTAGTTGGAAAATTTTTAATTGCTTCATCTATCTCACTGATATGGGTTTGTTCCAGCATTAAACCACCACACCTCACTTATTCCCCAATTTTCATGTCCTAATACAATGACTTGTTTCCTGAATGGGTCATTTAAAAGAATGTTCTACACTTTACAAAAATGAAAACAATGTTTTAGAATTGTCTGACAATTCTGACATAGTTTGGAAATATATTTCAAAGTTAGAAACATGCTCTTTTCTGGTATAACATCTTTTATTTCTATGTTGTAAACAAAAAGAAAAGCCCTACTTGTGAGGATGCTATTTTTTTTTAAAGGCGTGCGCCACCACGCCCAGCATTTATTTCTGCATGTGTATCAATGTACTGTCTGCATGCAAGTTTGTGCACCCGTATCGTGCAATGCTGAGGAGGTCAGAAGAGGGTGTCGGATTCCCCTGGAACTGGAGTTCTCCTGGAATTGGAGTTTCAGACGGTTCTCGGCCACCATGTGTGTGCTGGGGATCGAACCCGGGTCCTCTGTAAGAGCGGTTGGCGCTCTTAACCGCTAGGCCATCTCTCCAGCCCCTGAGGATGCTATTTTTTAAGTAAAATTACACCAAGAAAATAATTCAATTAGTCTCAATATGAAAGTTTCCCCAGATAATGAACTAAAACAATTCATTTAATACTATCTTCTATAAAATGTTTGTTCCTTTTCAGGATTAGCTACTTTGAAAACATTTTTTTCTAAAATTGAAAATATGAAATGTTTCTAATATTGACAGTGGGGAATTTAAAAATATACACTGTTACAATGCAGTGAACTTTGTATTAGGTTAATTTTCTTGGTGGTTTAAGGGCCCTTCTAGAAACTTCTTTAAAAGTTAGTTTTTCCGGCTGGAGAGATAAGCCTAGCGGTTAAGAGCACAGACTGCTCTTACAGAGGACCCGGGTTCGATCCCCAGCACCCCGGTGGCGGCTGAGAACCGTCTGTAACTCCATTTCGAGGAGAACTCCAGTTCCAGGGGAATCCCAGACCCTATTCTGACTTCCGCAGCATTGCACGACACGGGTGCACAAACCTACATGCAGACAGTACACTCATACACATACAAAAAATAATTAAATTTTTTTAAAAAAAGTTAGTTTGTCATAAACAAACTAAAACTGTGTATGAGGATTAATCCGCATTGTAAACTCAGTGTTCTCTTGACCAGTGACACTTGTTTACTAAAGCTCATGCTGAGCATTTTTTTTTTTTTTTTTTGGTCTTTTTGAGACAGGGTCTCCCTGTAGCCCCAAGCTGTCCTGGACCGTTCTTAGGACCAGGCTGGCCTTGAACTCACCTGCCTCTGCCTCCCAAGTGCTAAGATTAAAGGCATGCACCACCCCACCTGGCCCATGCTGAGCAAATTTTAATACTTAGCATTTTAAAATTATTTGCCGGGCGTGGTGGCACATGCCTTTAATCCTAGCACTTGGGAGGCAGAGGCAGGCGGATTTGTGAGTTCAAGGCCAGCCTGGTCTACAGAGCGAGTTCCAGGACAGCTGGGGCTACAGGGAGACCCTGTCTCAAAAAGACCAAAAAAATAAATAAATAAATAAATAAATAAATAAATAAATAAATAAATAAATAAATAAATAAATATTAAAATTATTAGAAGGGGCATTTTTTCAAGTACATTTTAAGTTCTGTCTTGTGTTGGCAATGCTCAATTTTACTTTTTTATAATTTGTTTTCATTTAATTTTCATTTAATTTGTTCTTTGACAATTTCATATACTTATAAAGTACATTAGGCTTACTGTAATCCCCAAACCTCTCACCCCCCTAACATGTATGTTTTTCTTCACTTTCACCCCTTATTCTTAGAATAAGTCTCTGTCCCCCACAATCATGTCTTTTGTGGAGGAAGTAGAAGTGTTGAAACCCTCTGAGTTTAGCCTGGACTCTTCAGTATGACCATGAGTTTGAACTATTCATTGGAGCTGACAGGCACCTCAGGGGTTCTGCAACTGAAACAATGACTGCCTCTCCCTCAGAAACCGGCAGAAGCCAGTAGTTAGCAGGGTAGGAGGAGCCTATGAAACACTCTCCAATCTGTCAATGACTGCTATGCTCAGCCTTGGGGGTCGCACTGCACATAGCCACAGCCTCCATGAGGCCATGACAGCATCGCATGGCTGTAGAAGACAGCATTTCATAGTCCTCCCTATCTTCTAGCTATTAACAGTCTTTCTGTCCACTCTTCCACAATGGACCCCAAGTCCTAGAGGGGGAGTATAACTGCACTGTTTAAGGTTGAACACCCAATTGACACTGATTCTTGGGACCTTAAGCAGCTTTGCACTCTACAGATAGTGAAAAGTGATTCCTCCCTCCAGTGGTCTACCATGTCTTCCCAGATAGAGGCTGAGGTATTGAGAACACTTACCCCTCCATGCTGGAGTTTTTATTTTTTTGTTTTGTTTGGGTTTTTTTTTTCGGTTTTTGTTTGTTTGTTTGTTTGTTTTGGTCTTTTTGGGACAGGGTCTCCCTTTAGCCCCAGCTAGCCAAGAGCTCGCTCACTACGTAGACCAGGCTGGCTTTGAACTCACAGAGATCTGCCTGCCTCTGCCTCCCGAGTGCTGGGATTAAAGGCATGCATCAAGCCCAGCTCTTAGCTGCCATATGGGTGCTGGGAATCAAACCCCAGGTCCTCTGCAAGAGCAGTCAGTGCTCTTAACCCCTGAGCCATCTCTCCAGCCCCACCTTATGTAGTTTCTAGGCCTCTGAGTGGCTTTAAAGAAGCCTTCAGTTTAATAATTACTGAACAAATAATTCAAGTTTTTGACATATTATTAGCATGTGTAGGATTGCTACATTTACTGGACTGTGAAGCTTATTTTAAATGAATATTAATAGGGAATTTTACCTATGATAAAGCAAATACAGACATCTGTATGCTGTAAATAGTTCTCTTTGAAGTTGTAAAATGTTAAATCTAAGAAATTATAATAGAATTGAATTTGCATAGCATAACAGGAATAAATACCTATCTACCTGAAAAAAAAATTATTTGGAGGTCTTAATATCTGGACTAAATATAAATATTGATACAATAAAGGAGGAAGTACATAAGATTACTGTTTCATGGGTTTTAGTACACACTTAAATGTCTCATCAGAGATCATTTTCAAATATAAAATGATAGTTGGGAATAATTATACTGTTACAACCTTCTCCTGTCGGGCCGGAGGGGTTCGGGTCAAGACCAAACAGTGGGGGTGAGAGACAACGGAGTCAACACACAGACACAGGGAGTCGGGTGAAAAGCATGCAGATTGCCAGCTGCCTCAGACTCATTTATTCAGAGGAAGGCAGGGGTATATATGTGCCAGACGTGCTAATGATTGGGCGAATTCTCATTGGCCCAGGTCACTGACTCAGCTGTTGCCAAGGTTAGCTTCCTGGCCTGCCTCTGCCTCCCAAGGACTGGGATTAAAGGTGTGTGCCACCACACCCAGAGTGAGTTTAATCCCAAAGTTTGGGATTAAAGGTTTGTGCCGCTCACTGCTGGTCTTGAACTCACAGAGATCCACCTGCCTCCTTAGTGCTAGGATCAAAGGTGTTCGAACAGGTTAAGCCTGTTCAGCAGGCAAGGCAGTAAGCACTCTACATATAACACTCTTTTCTGTTTAGTTTATGTTTCTGATCCTTTGTGGCTTTAATTTGACAGGCCTTAAAGATTAAATTTAAAATGTTTTCATGTTAACATAAAAAGAGCTGTTGACCGGTCTCATCCTTGGCAATGTGACAGCTTGCTGAAAACACCAAACTTGACCATATTCAGCAATTTCATCTCCAAAAAATAAGCAATTTACTGATATACAGTAAAATGAAACTACATTTTAAAATTTTCAGAAGAATAAATTTCCAATCAAAACCAGAAAATTAAACACTGACAATAACATGAACTGTAAGGAGCTCTGTATATACTGACTGGACAGGACTGTATTTAATAAATTACCACCTTGTCAGGGAGATAGCTTAGCCACATCTTACAACAGTGAGGACCTGTGTTTAGTACACAAACTGCACATACTATGGAGGAGGGAGTAAGCAGATCTGTTGAGGCTGCCAGGTTAACCTACTTGGTGAGCTCCAGGCTACCAAAAAAAAAAAAAAAACAAAAAACAAGGTTCATGGCCCTTGAGAGACAATACCCAAAGTGGACTTCTGCCCTCCACACCATAGTCATATGTGCAAATGCCCACATAGGAATGTGCACAACATAAACATTTATACACACAAATAACTATCACGTTGTTTTATAAATAACAGACCACCTGTGGAATTTGTAATAGTCTCCATCTGTTGCACAAAAGTCTTGTTTGATCTAAAGCATATAAATATTGGTTCCTATGAGGTATCACATCATGAAATCATTGAGTATGTGAAATTCTGTAGATAAAAGGTAAATTAATGTGAAATTGGAATCTTTTATAAAGAACAAATCAAATACATATTTAAATGTATACTTACTATATATACATTATTGTGGGTAGGAATTTTGTTTCTGAACTCTAGTGCTTAAATTTCTTTTTGATTTTAATATCCATCTTATAATAGGTAGCATGTTATTCATATAGTATATTTTTGCCTCATAGAGAATGCCTGATAAAGTGTATTATTATTTCTTCAAAAACTAATGGTAGTAGTTTTAAATTTTCCTATTTGAATCTCTGCAAAGAATTTAAATTGCTTTGCTTAACACAACCAAGTATGCACGGTAAATTTTACATGCTAAATTAATTATTCATGAAGTGGATTATCTAGCACAAATGTAAAGTCTCTACACAAATCTTTCTAAACTCTGAAGGGCTTAGAGAAGCAATGCTCTTCCATGCCAAGAACTATCTTCAGGGTGCTGACATTAGTTCAACCAGAGTAATTATGAAGATAAATTTGCTAAACTACTCTGAAAAATGCAGTACTAATAACATAGTGGAATAAAGGCTAAATTAGTGATTCATATTACCAGATTATCAAAATACTTAGCTAGGTTAAAATTATTTGAAGATTATAAGATCAAAGACATCAAATATAAAGTGGAAAAAGCTGCTGTTTGAAGATTAATTTGTTTCAACAGTACTAATCTGTTCTGTTCCTTTGAATTTGTTTAACCACTATGTTTTTTCTTGATGAAGAAATTAAATCTTTCTACTTTATTTTTGAATTATATATTTATGGTAACTTCAGGTATGACTCAAGTAGTTCATTGTGTTTTTAGAATTGAGGATTTTCTACATTTTCATATAACTGAAAAAAAAAGCCTTGTTCCAGTTCATGGAGAGGGTTCATAGAATAAACCCATTTCCTTTGGAGTGAGTTCATAGGACAAATGGGTAAAAAGGTAAAATTTTTATATAGCAATCATAAATTGTTTTACCTTAATTTGATGGCCAAAAAACACTTAATATAATTCACAAAATCCTTCAATCAATCAGAACTTTCTTCTTGGCTGTGACATATTCTTCTATACATATATAAACTAAATTTGTACTTATTTTTAAATGTTTAAACATGTAAAAAAAAATTAAATAGTTTCTAATACTAACAAGAATTCACCACAGTACTTTCTTCCAAAGCAGTTTCTGTCTGGGTATGCCTGATTATGCATGTGAGCTTAAATGCACAAGGTTATCTGATCTTAAGCCTTGTTGTGAGAAATGACTAGCCTCAATTCACTTAATGCCACATCAAAAATATTTTCATTAAAAGCCTTTTGAAAGACAATTTTATTATCTATGTATATGTTTTATGACTGAAATAATAATTTATCCAGCCAATTCTCTTTAACTTTCAGGAGATCTCCAATTTAGTTTTTAAATGCCATATATATGTTAATATTTGCTCTAGGTTTTTCATTTTTCCTGACTTTTTTTTTTTTTTTTTTTTGGTCTTTTCGAGACAGGATCTCTCTGTAGCCCCAGCTGTCCTGGAACTCACTCTGTAGACCAGGCTGGCCTTGAACTCACAAAGAACTGCCTGCCTCTGCCTCCCAAGTGTTAGGATTACAGGCATGCACCACCACGCCCGGCTTTTTCCTGACTTTTTTAAGATGGCCTCTGTTCAAGTTATGTAAAACACAAGGTATTTGATATCATAACAAAATAACATTTAATATTAAACACATATAGAAATTCATTTTCCTTTTATACAGAGTCACTTAATGTTCACAGTGTTACATTTCATATTTTCCTAAGCTAGATCAGTAGATTCCAATATTAAACTTTAATTTATTATATATATTTTTATTTTTACTTTAATTCAAACAATAAAAAATAAACCTTAATTTGCTTATAATTTTCCCTAAATTTCCTAAGCTAGATCAGTAGATTCCAATATTAAACTTTAATTTATTATATATATTATTTTTACTTTAATTCAAACAATAAAAAATAAACCTTAATTTGCTTATAATTTTCATTTTGATGTTTGGTAACATGTTTTCTTATTTTTTTTTCATGTTTATATCTTACTACAGCATCACCAAAGACATTACCCAAATACTTAATCCATAACATATTTTTCTTAATGCATTTGTTTATTTTAGATAACTTTAAATTTTCTGTATATTCAGTAACTGTGCTCTGAATAAATACTTAAATGTTCATCCATTATTATTCTTTAAAGAAGCAATTTTACAATGGAGGGTGCACATGTGTAATCTACTTGAAGAAAATGACACAATATTTATCTTACTGTACAGAAAGTTTGTCATGAACTTTAATAAATATTTGCTGAGTAAATTACTGATGAGAAAGAGAAAAATCTGGTCTCTATCTGGTAAAAATTTTTGTCCTAATTTTTATTGCTGTGTAACAAACTACCTCAAATTTTAGTGGTTTACTACAATGATTTACTTTATGTCGCACATCTGCAAGCTGATGAACTTCATATTAACTTTTTGTGGGATCTTTCATGTGGGTGTGGTCGCAGCGTGCCTAGGATCTTCTTGGATTGTGTCCCTTATTGTGTCTAATTCCTAACGGAGAGCTTATAATAGCCAGTAACTGGATTCCTCAAGCCCACTCAGCAGTCCCTGAAAATCACTTCTGTCTCTAATGTAATTTATTTTTTGCCCTGGGATTCAATCAGATATAAAATACCAATGCTTAACTTGATGTATGTACAAGCTTTCACCCTTCTGTAACAGCCAGCTTCTTCCTCTTACAGGAATTTCATGGGTCTTGACATAATTAAGCCAAAAGTTGTACTTTGTTCCTATAAAAATAAGTTATTTAAAACGGAATGCTATTTTCCTTAATTTTAAGTCTGCTTCCTTGCTTTTATCTTTCTTTCGAATGCCTTTTATCTTTTTCTCTCCCTCAACTCTCTTTAGCACAATAGCAGCTAGAAAAAAAAAAATCTTTCTAGCTTGAATGCACTCAGGAAAGGAAAATAAAATATCATCCTATACTATCTGAGCTCTCTTTTGCTCTTATCTTAAATTTAGCTTCAGCTGAAATATCAAAAAATTCAACTGAAGAAATTGTATTATTTCTTGTGGGAAATCAATCTGTAGGAAACGCCTTCAGTTGTTTTGATGACTGCATATGTAGCAAGGAGAACTGGTGTCATTATTCTTTTTATAAACATTTTTATTTTTTATTTTTATGTGTGTGTTTAGATTCCTGCATATATGTAGGTGCATCCACTTGGTGCTATGTGCTCAGAGGTCAGAAGAGCGCATCAGATTCCCCTGGAACTGGAGTTACAGACAGTTGGTAGCTGTTATATAGGTGCTGCGAATTGAACCCAGTCTTTTGTAAGAGCAGCCAGTACTCCTAACTGCTCAGCCATCTCTCCTCCCCTAGTGTGATTATTCTAATTACCCAAGAAACAAAGAGCATAAAGTACATTATTAAAATGCAAACAAATAAACATGAAAATGTGAATAGAGAAGGGGACTAGGAAAACCACAAGATGTGTGGAAGAGGTTTTGGTTTCCAGGAAGGCTATGGACAGATGTAGCAAGGAGATGTAAGGTGTCAAAAGTACAGATTCTTCTAGACCATTACTGATACTGTCAATGAATGTTAATAAGTGTAAGGTTCCTGCTCATTTGTAAGATCCATGGAGATAATGATTATATAGATTAGAAGAGAAAATACAGCCAGAGCAAAGAAAAATTTATAGACAATTTACTGTCCTTTGAAAGGTCACCTGAAGCCTAGTCACTGCCCCTTGCCCTTGCTCTTGCTCTTATATATAAATATATTCAAAATATATTTATGAAGGATTTTAAAAGATCTTCACACATGTGACCATAACTCTAAGGGATTCTTGGGATCTCTTATATGTAAAATAATATAAAGACCCGCGACCAATAAAAATGAAGGGAATAAGTGATCATGGCATGCTAAACCCCAACTGTAATATCTGGAGTGTAACCTCTACTCTACCCCTAAGGCTCAGAGAACATCATAGAAGAGGAGACAGAAAGATAGTAAAAGCCAGTTGATGAGGAGAGCTGCTGTTAGATAGTGTCTTTTAGATGTTATAGGGATGCTGTACCCTGAAATCCTAGCAATGTGGTTACCTACCACAAGACCTGAATGATGTACCAATTGACACCCCAACACTGATGGGAGAAATTTCACAAAGTCCCATCCATAGCTGAAGAGCTATAGAGGCAATCAGTGGTTGCTGAAAGAGGGAGAACACTTCTCCTAGAAAAGTTACCTGATGGATTATCTAATCCCCAAACAGTCAGTCCTAAATGCATGTGCATACAGTCAATGCTAAATGGAAAATAGATTTAAAGAAAAAGAAGTAATCAACTTAAGAGGGGCAGTCAGGTGTGCAAGGGAAGAGTTGGAGGAGGGGTGAAAATGATGTAAATACAGTACTCATGTCTGAAATTCAAAAAAAATTTTTTTTAATTTAAAAAACAAAATACAAATAAAATAAAAGTATGAGTTTTATATGTACACAAAAGTGAACATATAACTGCATAATCACATATCTTTTTATACATTTGCTACTCTGGACAATATACAAGAATATCAGACACTCAAAATAAAATTGGCATTAAACCCAGTTTTAATTAAGCCCAGTAAACATGCTTTTAGAAGTTGACAGAACAAAAGATACTATTGAAGATTTTTAAGTGTATTAAAGTTAGTATGCTGGGAGCTGGAGAGCTGCCTAGGCAGTTAAGTGCACCAATTGCTGTTTTGGAGGACGCAGGTTCGATTCCCAGCATCCACGTGGTAGCTATTATCTGTCTCAAACCCAGTTCCATGGGTTCCAACACCTTTTTCTGACCTCTATGAGCATTGGGGAACATTCATACATTTATACACATGCAGAGAATACACTCATACATAAAAAAAATAAAAAATTTAAAGTTAATTCTCTGAAACACAATAGTAATAAAAGATGATGAGACTCTGAAATGTAAGATGGGAAATAACCCTTTACCATTAAGAAGTCAAGGTATTTAAAGAACATCAGGCAATTGTTTGAACCTTTTCAGTGTGAAGACATTATTGATTTGCAGTAGAAAACCAAAAGAATTTCCATTCTTAAATTTGATAAATAGGGATGCAGGAGGGACATTTCACCAGATAAGGGCACTTGCTATTTTTGCAGAAGACTATATTTGGGGTTTTAGCAACCACATGTTAACTAACAAGAGTAACTCCATTTACAGGGAGCCCAATGTCCTTTTTCTTTCCCCAATGTCCTTTTATGCCCTCCACAGGCATTGTATACATGCGATACACTTATATACATGCAGGCAAAACACTGGTAAACATAAAAATAAATAAAAATTAAATTTAATAAGTAGATTTTAAACATAAAACAATATGGAAAACATGTAAACATTCAGTTTTGATTCTAACTAGATTCCTTGATGTCAAGTTGGAAAGATCAGAGTTTTATTTTTTTATTTATTTTTTTTTATTAATTTTATTTATTACTATATGTTTATGAATGTACTGTCTGCATGCAAGTTTGTGCACCCGTGTCGTGCAATGCCGTGGAGGTCAGAAGAGGGTGCCGGATTCCCCTGGAACTGGAGTTCTCCTGGAATTGGAGTTTCAGACGGCTCTCGGCCGCCATGTGGGTGCTGGGGATCGAACCCGGGTCCTCTGCAAGAGCGTCGGCGCTCCTAACCGCTAGGCCATCTCTCCAGCCCCAGAGTTTTATTTTAAGAGATCTCATTACCATTGCTTTCTTTAAAAAAAAAATAGCATGATTACATTGACAAACTTTGTATATGTTGGAGAATTTGGAAAGGTTGTTAATGGCAAACAGTTTTAAATTGTAATATATTGTATTGTATTTTAATTGCAATAGATTGTATTCATCCTCAGTTCCACTGGAAAGACAACAGCCTAGTGGACTCACTGAAGAGTAAGAGTAGATCGTGGACTAACCCTGGGCTCTTTTTAACCTCACTCAACATGTCTTAGCTTCTTTGCTCTTCACGCACATAGACCTCAGGTAAAGAAACCACTACCAAATTCTTAATCAAATGAACATATCCAGAAACATTCTAAGCATATGCTTTGAGAGAGTTGTATATAAAAATCAGAATGTCAAACCTGGAGAGACTTGAGAACAGAAGTTTGGCTCTTTCATCTGCAGCTGTAATTTTAGATTCTGACACATCAATGGTAGTGAATGTACCATGTAAATGGAGAAACATTACAGAGAACAGTTAGTGGGTAGGAAAAATTATTGGTGCCAGTGGTTTTCTCATTTCTACACTCATTTACTTTGTCTGGGTAACTGCAAGATTGTGTACTCAGCCAGACTCTTGGCTCCCTAGGAAATGCACTTATTTGGTGGATTTCAAATGCTTGTCAAACTCAGTGACAAGTGGAAAACATGGTTGGTAATGTCAGCTTCCTGATAGTCCTTACAGAAAGATGCAGAAAACTTTTAATAATTTTCAAAGGACTTTAGTCATTGTCCAAAGTCAGTACCCAATTTTGCCCTCCTGCCTTGTGACCTTATGTACTTTCTTAGAGTACTAGACCAGGCATTAGAACTTTTAAATGTTCACAGAAAGGTAACTAGACTTCACCTTCAACTGTGAAGTGACAATCTTCACTTTTCTTTCCCTAAGAGTTATGAAGAGACTTCTTTCCACAGGTTTGAACTTCAAAAAATTCACCAGGTTTCCTCCAGAACTATGCCATCCTTGGCAGCAGTCCTCACTTCGCTGAGATTAGTAACACCTTCATAAGTTATGATCTATACTAGTTTGCTTTCCAATTGCTGTGACAAAACACTTTGACCAATAACAACTTGGGGGGAGAAAATGGTTTATTTGGCCTACATCTCCTGAGTCATAGTTCATCACTATGAAGCCAGAGGTAGGAACTCAGGTCAGGAACCTGGAGGCAGGAGCCCAAGCCTAGGTCATGGACAAACATTACTTACTGACTTGCTCCCCTGAACCATGTTCAGCCCGCTTTCTTGTATAATACAGGACCACCTTCCCAGGGGGTGGCACTGCCCACAGCCCACAGTGAGATGGGCCCTCCCACATGACTCAACAAGAAGATGTCCCATAGACATGGCTGCAGACTAGACCAATAGAGGAAATTCACCAACTGAGGCTCCTTTAAATCCAGGTATGTCATGTTGGCAACTAAAGCTATCTAGCACACTATATTTGTCCAGGGTCATCCTGCATTGTTCAGAGTTCTAGACTGGTGTCTTCTGAACAGAAACGAGGCACATATGAAATATGTGTCCAACATCTCTCCCTTTGCCTTTTCAGGCTCTACTAGGTTTATATAACTAATGTCCAACCACATAAAGTAGTTTTTTTTCCACAAAATTATTTTTATTGCTATTAAACTATTTCCATAAGTCTTACATCATTTCTCAATCAATCTAGAGTTACTTCCCTTTCCATGCTCCCCACCCCACCCAAGTCCCTGTACTCTGCCATACCTGTCCTGCATCTTTTTCTGAGTCTTTCCAGAGTTTATTTTCCAATTCTTTTGTTGTTATTTGTTCTCTCCTACTTGTGTTGCTTCAGTATACACACACACACAAAAAAAAAAAAAAAAAAAAAAAAAAAATACTTATATATATACTATATTACTATAATAAATATATATATAACACCATTCACTTGACGTTGGAGGACTTTTTTTTCCTAAAAGATTCTAATATTTTCCTTAAGGAAGTGATTGAAGTTTCCTCTTTGGCAACCCCAAAGACTATCAATCCTGCACTTGTGTCCTCTCTTTGAGGTCTTTCCCTTCCATAGTCCTCCCAATGAAGACCCATGAAATACTGTCCTGTCTTGATCCCCGCTGTATTGGCCTCCATGATACAACCCAAGTAGTCAACAATGCAGTCCATATTCTGGAGGCTGATTCCATTAGCTGCTTAGTTCCACAAGCTGAGTATCTCAACAGTCCTCAGTCCACATAGGAAGTGTATCTCAGTCCTTGAGGAGTGCCAAAGCAGTGACATCACAGCAGCATATGCAGCCTGCCTGTAAGAAATTAAAGACAGCCAGGATTATCACTTATAGCTAAAAAATGAAAAAAAAAAAAAAAAACCCTGAAAGATCAAGGCATATGTTATGGCACGCCAATGACGCATGATCTGGGATGGCCCCGGTGGGGGGGGAAGGGAAAGGGAAATATGCCTGATCTGAATTGGAAAATGATGTACGAAATGCACAAACCATCAATAAAAATTAAAAAAAAAAAAAAAAAGAAATAGACTAAAGACTGGTAGATAAGCCACACTGGCTTTGCAGCTTAGACCAGGGTTGGCAAACCTTGGCCTCCAGGCCAGCTCTGGCCCCATACCCGTTTTTATAAATAAAGTTTTATTGACATACAAAAAAAAAAAAAGAATTAAAGACAGGCCAAACAACAATGCTCTCTTTTATTCTTTTTGCCTTTTACTAAGATCTCAAGTTTTGTGTTGGCATTACAGTTTCTCTGGTATTATTGATTATTTATTTCTGGTTGTCCTTTCCTTCTGGATGCTTAGGGCCACACAGTTAGCCCACGTTAACCAAGGCTTTGTTTTGTTGAGGTCAGTTGAGGATCTGTTCCTCAGGGGTCTCTCGGGGTTTTATTTTGGGGGAGGAGGGCAGGAACCCCTTGCTTCTTTCAGCTCCTCATCTCATCCACCAGTTCCATCCACATGAGGTCAAAATCAGGTCTTGCTAGACCAGGCTTCCTTTTCTGAGGGATGAGGAGATTTGCCTCTTTATAGACTGTACACTGGCTGAAGTCCCCTTAGTGGCTCTCTAAGACCTCCCTGAACAGGAAGAATGGTGACTTTTCAAGAGATGCCCCCATGAATAATCCCCTAAAACTTGGTTGACTTCTGAGGGCAAGGAACAAAGTTGTTCCCCAGGTCCCTCAGCCAAATTGGTAGGGACTTCAGGTATGGTCATTAGGCACCCAGAAAGGCTAAGTTGTACCAGCCTGTTACATTGGACCCATATTAACATTGAATCCTTTGGGAAAAAAACTGTATGTTACTTCCATAGCATATTTCTTGATTCACATCTTTCCATTTTAATCCCATATTATTCTAAAAGATGCACATATACCCTCCATCATATACTAAAAGTCCACAGTCTGAAAATACATGTTAGGTCAGCTCTAGAACCTGTGTAGGGATTCACAATACAAGAGCACAGTTGTCTTTAGATCATGAGGAATATAATATTAACATTGCTCATTTTGTCTTACACCTAGGTACTTGGTACTAGCATCCACAGATGAGGGATGCCATTCCTTTTTTGTTTTTCTGGGACTGTGTTACTTCACTTAGCATAAAATCTTCTAGTTCCATCCATTTCCTGCAAATTTCATGGTGTCATCGTTCTTTACCACTGCATAGTACTCCATTGTGTAGATGTACCACATTTTCTGAATCCACTCATCAGTTGAGGGGCACTTGGGTTGGTTCCAGCTCTTCGCTATTGTGAAGAGAGCTGCAAGAAACATGGCTGTATATGTATCTCTACTGTAGGAAGAGTCAGAAGTGGTATGGCTGGGTTAGGTGGTAGGTTCATTTTGAGTCTTTCAAGGGTTCTCCATACTGTTTTCCATAGTGGTTGTACAAGTTTGCATTCCCTTGGGCTGGAGAGATGGCCTAGCAGTTAAGAGTGCCAACTGCTCTTGCAAAGGACCCGGGTTTGATCCCCAGCACCCACATGGTGGCTGAGAACCATCTGTAACTCCAATTCCAGGAGAACTCCAGTTTCAGGGGAATCCTAAACCCTCTTCTGACCTCCGTGGCACTGCACGACATGGGTGCACAAACCTACATGCAGATAGTACATTCATACATATAAAATAAATAAATAAAAATAAATTTAAAAAAATTTTAAAACAAGTTTGCATTCCCACCAGCAGTGGGTGAGTGTTCCCCTTTGCCTACACCCTCTCCAGCATTTGGTATCATTTGTTTTCTTGATCCTAGCCAACATTATCCAGGTGAGATGATATCTTAAAGTGGTTTTAATTTGCATTTCCTTAACTATTAGCGATGTTGAACACTTCTTAAAATATTTCTCAGCCATCTCTATTTCCTCCCTTGTGAATTCTCTGCTCAGCTCCATCTTTTGAGTGAGTCATTTGTTTTCTTCCTTTTTTTTTTTTTTTTGAGTAGTTTGTATATTCTGGAAGTTAATGCTCTGTCAGATGAATCAGCAGTGAAGGTTTCCTCCCACTCTGTAGATTTTCTCTCCACTTCCCTGATTGTTTCTTTTGCTGAACAAAAACTTTTGAGTTTAGCAAGGTCCCAGTTGTCAATTGTTGACCTTATTTCCTATGCAGCTGCTATCTGATTTAGAAAGTCCCTTCCTACACCTATGTCTTGTAAGTTGCTGCCGACTTTTTCATCTAACACCTTCAGGGTTTTGCATTTCAAATTAGGTCTTTGATCCATTTGGAGTTGATTTTTGTACAGGGTGAGAGGTAGAGGTTTAATTTTATTCTTCTACAAGTGGTGATCCAGTTTTGCCAGCACCATTTGCTGAAGATGATGTCTTTCCTCCATTGAGTCTTTTTGGCCCCCTTGTCAAATATAAGGTGGCTGAAATTGTATGTGCTCAAGTTTGGGTCTTCAGTTTGGTTGCATTGGTCTACAGGTATGTTTTTCTGCCAGTACCAGGCTGTTTTTATGACTATAGCCCTGTAGTATAGTTTGATGTCTGGTATAGAAATTTCCCCTTGTATTGCTCTTTTCACTCAGAGTTGCTTTGGCTATTTGGGGTATTTTGTTGCTCCATATGAATTTAAGAATTTTTTCCCAAGCCTGTGAAGAATGTCCTGAGGATTTTAATTGGAATTGTGTTGAACTGATATATAAATTTGGGTAGAATGGACATTTTTACTATATTAATTTTTCCAATTCATGAGCATGGAAAGTCTTTCCATCTTCTGATATCTTCTTCAATCTCCTTCTTCAAGAATTTATAATTTATGTTGTAGAGACCTTTAGTGTCTTTGGTTAGGTTTATTCCTAGGTATTTTATTGTTTTTGAGGCTATTGTGATTGGGAAGGTCTCCTTGTATTCCTCCTTCAGTTGCTTGTTGTTGGTGTATAGAAAGACTACTGATTTTTCTAGGTTAATTTTGTAACCCACCACTTTACTAAAACTAATTGTTTCAAGTTTTCTGGTAAAGTTTTTAGCATCCCTTAGGTAAACTATCATATTTTCTGCAAAAAAGGATAGTTTTACTTCATCTTTTCCAATTAGTATTCCTTTGATTTCCTTTTCTTGCCTTATTGCCCTAGCCAGTGTTTCAAGCACTATATTGAAGAGGAACCCAGCCTTGCCAGGTTCCTACCTTTATGGGGAATCCTTCTAACTTTTCTCCATTTAGAATGATGCTGCGTGGGTCTCTTATATTCGGAAGATGTCTGGGAGGTCCATTTGCTGTATTGTATTGTTCAGTTCAGATGTCTCTCTGTTTATTCTTTGCCCAGTTGAACTGTCCAAAGGACTGAGTGGGGTATTGAAGTCCCCTACTATGAGTGTGCTGGGGTTAATCTGTGCCTTAAGGACTTGTAGAGTTGTGTTTATAAAGATTGGTTCACCAGAGTTTGGTGCATATATATTCATGATCGTGAAGTCTTCATGGTCAATTTTCCCTTTGATAAGGATGTAATAGCCCTCTTTGTCTCTTCTAATTGCTTCTACTTTTAAGTCTATTTTGTCTGATATTAAAATTGCAACTCCTGCTTTCTTTTTGGTACCATTTGCTTGGAATATTTTTTTTCCATCCTTTCACTTTAAGTTGGTACCTATCATTAAGGGTGAGATGGGTTTCCTGTAGACAGCATAACCACAGATTCTATCCTCCCAGTCTATGCCTTTTGATTGGGGAGTTTAGCCCATTAATATTTAAGGTTATAATTGAGAGTTGTATGTTGCTTCCTTTCATCTTATTATCCATTTGCATTTTTAGTCTAGGTTTATACTTCTGCAGTACTGCTTTTATTAATTTCTCTTTCAAGTTGTCTAGGGGTAGTTGCTCTCCTCCTCTGTCCTTTGAATTGCTTCAAGTATTCTCTGAAGGGTTGATTTTCCAGACATGTATTCTTTCATCTTGTTTACATCATGGAAGATTTTTCTCTTTCCTTCAACTATAATTGACATTTTTGCTGTGTATAGTAACCTCGTTGGCATCCATAGTCCTTTAGCACTGGGAATGCTTTGCTCCACGTTCTTCTTACTTTCATAGTTTGTGTTGAAAAGTCAGCTGTAATTCTGATAGGTTTCCCCTTATATATAATTTGTTGCTTTTCTTTTGTGGTTTTCAGAATTTTGTCTTTGTTTGGGGCATCTAATGTTTTAAGCATGATATGGTGAGGGGAGTTTCTTCTCTGGTCCAGTCTATTTGGTGTCCTATGTGCTTCTTGTATTTGTATGGGTTTTTTTTAGTTTGGGGAAATTTTCATCTATTATTCTGTTGATGATCTGATCAACACCATTCTTTTGGGATTCTTCTCCTTCCTCTATCCCTATGATGCGGCGGTTTAATCTTTTCATCGTTTCCCACATTTCCTGGTTGTTCCACTCTTGTGTATTTTTAAACTTTTTGTAATCTTTACTTGAGCTTTTTAGCTGTTCTGTGTTATCTTCTAGGTCTGATATTCTTTTTTCTGCTTCCTCCATTCTGCTTCTGAAGCTTTTTCCCATTCTTTCCTTTTGATTGGATGAGTGTTCGATTTCCTTTTCATTTCATCCTGTTTTCTTTCTTATTTCCACGTCCTTTTTGAGCTTCTCAATATTTTCTTGTAGCTCATTGTTTCGCTTATTGGTTTCCATGTTCATTTCAGCATGGGTTCTTTTCAGTGTTTCTACTTCCTTCTGGAGTTTCTCATTGTCTCCCTCTAGGTCCTTTCTGAGTTTTTCATTCTCTCTCCTTAGTTCTATGATTTCTTTGAATATATCTGTGATTGTCAATCTACAATCTGTATCCTGGGCTATCTCTACAGAGATCTCACTGTAGGGGTCCTCTACAGGCTCTGTAGAGTTTGGTGTGGGGTTATTCTGGGCTTTTCCCATATTGTTTTTTTGTTGTGCTCTTGGCATGTCATTTACTTTTTGCCTGTATTCTAGTGTGAATCTCTAGTGCCTCTTGACCATGTTGGAGCGTTGCTTTCCTTGATTCCTTCAGGTGCCTTCATTGGAGTCTCCTTATTTATGGACTGTTGACTTGATTATGTTTCTGGCTTTCAATTTTAGTGATATATTGGAAGGTAGATGTGTTGGATAGCTTTAGTGTCAACTTGACACACCTGGGTTGAGGGACCCTCAACTGGGAAATTGGCTCCATTGGATTGGACTGTGGCCACGTCTGTGGACTGTTGTCTTGTCAGGCAATGTGGGAGGGCCCAGCCCACAATGAGTAGTGTCACCCTGGGCAGGTTGTTGTGTACCATATAAAAAGGCAGGCTGGGCATGAGCCAGGGGAGCAAGCCAGTGAACAGCATTCCTCCATAGCCTGTGCTTCAGCTCCTGCCTCCAGGTTCCTACCCTGAGTTCTTGCCTTGGGCTCCCTGAGTGATGAACTGTGACCCAGGAGATGTAAGCTGAATAAACCCTTTCCTCCCCAAGTTGGTGTCAGTCAGAGTGTTTTGTCACAGCAATGGAAGACAGACTAGAACAGTAGAGTTCACTCTTCCCTTTCTGTTCCGAAAGAACTGTGTGGGTAACAGCCCAGATGACACCTTCTGAGCACTGTACATCCTCTGCTGCCAGCCAGTTCTTCTGGGTTGGTTGTAGGTCTTTTATTAGAACCTCTCTCTGGAGTTCCAGTTTGGGGGGGGGTTGTTACCCTGCACTCCAGCTCTCTGGCATGGGCCAACAGCCTCTATGCAACCCAGGCTAAGGACTGAGCCTCCTTGTGTGTTCTTCTCCTGCCGGCCCATACCTCATTCTCTAGCTTTTAAGAATTCTCATGAGGAGAAGCAATGCTCTCTCAGAAGGGCATAACTCCTGCATCTGGAAGTTGCACCAAATGCATTTGCACAGACATGAAATTTTTTTGGCATTTTTCAGTTGTTCTAATATAAAATAAATGAATATGTTTTATATATATATAGAGATATTATAAATATAGTATGTGTGTCGTGTGTGTGTGTGTGCTCTCATAACAAAAATAGCAGAATCAAAACAGCTAATATTATATATATATGTGTGTGTGTGTGTGTTTGTGGTGTGTGGCTGTTGATAGCATATATGGCGATGAAATAGATGAGGCTGCTATCTTGCTTTGTTTTTGTTATTTTTTTCTTTTTTTCTGGTCTATTTGAGAGGGTCTCCCTGTAGTGCTGGCTGTCCTGGAATTCACTTCTATATGACCAGGGCCTGGCCTTGAAACTACAGCAGAATCTGCCTGCCCTCAGCCTCCCACGCATGCTAGGATTAAAGGCTTGCGCCACCTAAACACCCAGCTGCTGCTATTTTTTTTTAATATTTATTTATTTATTTATGTGTATGAATTACTGTCTGCATGTAGGTTGTGCACCCATGTCGTGCAATGCCGGGAGTCAGAAGAGGGTGCTCGGATTCCCTGGAACTGGAGTTCCCTAAGACGGTTATCAGCCGCACATGTGGGTGCTGGGATCGAAGCCCCGGGTCCTCTGCAAGAGCGGTCAGGCTCTTAACCGCTAGGCCATCTCTCCAGCCCCCGCTATTTTGTTTTTGTAACACACACTTGTATATAGTTCCTCTAGAAATTAGATTATTATTCAGTTGGTATTTAGATCTACAGTGATCACCCAAGCAGGAGTAATCTTTTTCTTTTCTTTTTTTTTTTTTTTTTTTTTTTTTTTTGGTCTTTTCGAGACAGGGTCTTCCTGTAGCCCCAGCTGTCCTGGAACTTACTCTGTAGACCAGGCTGGCCTTGAACTCACAAAGATCCGTCTGCCTCTGCCTCTGCCTCTGGAGTGCTAGGATTAAAGCTGTGTGCCACCACGCCCAGCAGGATTAATCTTAATGTTGCATCTTACATTCAATACTATCATTCTCATAAACAGATACAGGTAATGCCCAGATACTGGTAATGCCATGCTAAATATGTTCATATAAAAATATATCCTATGTTATCTATCAGATAATTAATTCTCATGTTTGGCATATGACTAATGAAGTGACATTATCTGGTATGAAGTTTCCTGAAGTTTGTGAGAAAACCTAATCTGCAATGAAACAGTTAATAATCTTTACATATTTTCAATGCAATGTAGATATAAAATTTCAACAAAAGTTGGAAAAGCATTGAGGATTTTTGACAATGGAAGATCTGAATCATTATTGTATCTGCTGTGGGTTTTTTTAACACCATGTTTTAAATGTCAGCAGATAAGAGATTTTGTCAGATTTTTAAAAATCTACATTGTATTCTTCTTTATGGTAAAGTACAATTTAGTAGTTAGAAACTTAATATTAGGAATATTCTAAAGCTTGTTATAGAGGTATGAAAAATGACTGCTGACTCTGGAAATATTTATATATTTCAGAAAAAGCTTTTACAAGTTAATCTTTGTCTTGGCATTCTATAAATTAAAAAGTTTCTGAATGCATCTATTAATTGACTATACAGAATTATTTCTATTGAAAGGGAATTCAATCAATCCATAGTTAAGTTTAGAGTATCATATAAAACCTGCTTTTGTTATGTGAGTTAGCGATATTCCAGTTATGATAAAAGATAAGAGAAAAAGATTTGAGACCCAGACCCAATGTACTGCATTGAAAACCAAGACAACTCATTAAATCCATCAGCTGACAAAAATCAAATGAAGGTTTTTAATAGAGAAAAGATGAAATGACACAGAACACAGCATCACATAATTTAGCATACATCAAAGTTGCTACAATGCTGAATTGAAAGACTTATTGTAAAGAATAGTTTCTCATTTTTGTGAGGTGGAGATGTCATCAAGAATAGCATAAATTTGGAAGTTCACCATGCAAACTATGTTGTGTAGTCAGTAGCATGCATGGAGAACTCTGAAAAACTAATTTTGAAATGAAAATTAAAGTGATTAATTCATAAACTTTAAGCCACATTTTCTGGCTCTTAGACAAAGCTTGATTCTCATTAGTCTTTGACAAAAGAATTGAACCATACTCCATTGGGACTTGATGAGAGCCTGTGAAGAAATTAAACAGTTCTTTTTAAGTTCATTAGAATCTCAAGTCCAAGGTGATAGTGTGTGTGTGTGTGTGTGTGTGTGTGTGTGTGTGTGTGTATGGAGAGAGAGAAATACATATATAGATAGATAGAGATAGATAGAGATAGAGATAGAGAGATTTCATTCTCTTCGGTTCCTTCAAAGGACAGCAGTTGCTCATGATTAGATCTGTCCAAAAGCTGTTTCCATAACTATAGCTGAACTATAGTTGATTGTGATGCACACAAATTTTACAAAGGCTAGTTCCAAAGCAGTTTTAGGGCTGTTGGGTCTGAAAATTGCACAGAAAAACTCTCAATCTCAAGATTCAGTCTTTAATACAAAATTTATGTAATTTGCTGGTGCACCAGAACCCAACTGAGAAAACTGAACATCAGGGATGAAACCCACTCCATGCAGGGATGAGTATGATATTGACTGACTGTTACAGAGAGCTTTTAAAGACAAAACCCACAAACTACAGGAATTTGATGACATTATAGAAACACAGTTATGAGGCTATGGAAACACAATGCAAGCAGTGGTGACCTTTAAGCTGATTGGTTGTGTTTAGCAACATGAAGCCTCTTGGAGAGGAATGGGTTCCTTAGGGTGCTGGGAAGCACTCCTTCAGGACTGGGAAAGTTCATCCTTATCTCAAGTAGCTGTGGGAACTAGGAACTCAGGGCCAGATTGTATTCTTGTGGTTAAGGTAGTCATGGGAACTACGCTTGCTTTAACCAACTCAATTTTCCCAGTTAACTCCTTCTGATCTGGTCCTAACAGGGAGAGAGTTTGTTTTGTGTAAGTTCTATAGCAATATTTTTTTACCATTGACCCAGAGAATGCAGTGCTGCTTTAGAGGCAGCTAGCTTAAAGAAAATACCTTCTGTCAACTTTACAAGCAGGTACTGGTACCTTACCTTCTGCTTGTAAGACCTTGATGCCGACATGGAGAAAGTGTTAGTGTCTTTATGTAGCACTGTTATTCATTACTGTAGTAGATGTAGCATAGAAATTTATCAGCTGTGGAGAGTCAGCTTCCCTTTGATGAATGGCTTAAAGCTGAGTAAACATAGTGGAATGCTTATGTACTATGTGTGTTCTACATGGAAAATTTACACCATCCTCCTGTGGAATTGAAGCACTCAGGCACACCAATCACAGCATCAGTGCATACCACTCTGCATTAAAAAATGAAACATATGGCCATTAATACAACATCATAGGATAAAAAAAAAATCTCTACATCAACTCTTTCATCAGAAATGTTACCAAGATATCTATTACGAATACCACTTCCTGAGGTATAAAACCCAGCTGTGGACTTTCCAAATACTCACAAATTGCTAGAGTTACATGGTACTGTGTTGGAATGAAAGCCATGGTGTCCTGTTGCAATTTCTCTAAGAGATGCAGTTGGGAAGACATTTAATTAAATCCCACTGTGCCTTAAAAATCATACTCATGGAGTTCGTTCAGTTCTACAACTATATCTAAAGAAAGGTTATCGGTCATGAATACACCATGCCTACTGCATTGTTACCAAATCAAGTGCACACTGAAGGAATCTGGGGCTCAGTACTAAGACTTTCTTACAATTATATAAAGCTTCATTTTACTTAATGGGAATACAAAAACAAAACCTGAAATATATGCCCAGTGCTTAAATACCATATCATGAGCTAATTTATTTTTTAATTAATTATTTTTATATGTATGAATGTTTTGTCTGCATGTATGTAGGTATAGCACATGCATGTAATAGTAGCAGAGGCCAGAAGACAGAATAAGATTCTCTGGAACTGTAGTTACAAAATGGTTCTTTGCTTCCACATGGGAGCTGGGAACCAAACCTGCAAGTGGGGCCAATAATCTCAATTGATGAGCCCTCTCTCCAGCCCCCTAATTTAAAATACTAAACTAAGACTGCCTTTTAGGAAGTCTATACATATAAAAATTTATTCTATTTATTTAAAACAATTTGGTAATGAAAGTAACATACGTTCTCTTGTTTGTCATTCCTTCCTCACATTCCAAGCATTTTTATGTATTCTCCCACAGACATTAAAGTTTACAAAGCTAATTCTTACCCATCCTATTTATTTTGTATGGAAAGAGACAAATGAAACCTGATAATCTTTAAACAGAGCAAAATGAGTCTTCTGTAGTCTAATCTCCTGATTTCATAAAGCTGAGTTTATGAATTAAAGGTCAAGGGATTCTAACCATGTTCAGAAAATCTGCTGGGAACGAGAAAGAAGTGGATATAAAGTAATATGGTTTTCTACACCATATACTGATTTTTATTAAGTGAACAGAAAGCTAGAAATTTCATGGTTCTGACTCAACTCCAGAATGTTTCAAAAGTGCAAAAAATAGGGAGATGTAATATTAATTCCAAACTTATAATCATCTACATACTTAATAATTAATATATAAATACTGATTTTATTTGCAAAGAAAACTTTCATTTTATTTGGGACAGGTCTCACTATATAGCCTTGGATAACCTGGAACTCTGAAGATAGATCAGGACGACCTTGAACTCACAGGCTGATTTCCCCATACCTTTCTCTCCTGAATATTGGCATTAAATCAAGAGCAACCACACTAGGCAATAAGGGCTTTCTTATGTAGGCTTCCTTGTCATTTCAAACAACACAAATAAGGATTCCTTCACCAAAAAGGATGCTTCAAATATAGAAACATAGGTTGTGTTTTCTTTTATTAATTGATAAACTGAAATTTTAATTCAAGACATACAGAAAAAGGCCATAGAAGTCCATGAGAATCAAATAATTGCACAACTTATGTCCATCTGACTTAAGGACAATGAAACTTACAAGGTAATCATGTAACTCAATGATTTACTATAGAACATAATGAAATAGTGGATAGTTTTTTAAACATTTTCAACATAGAGGAAAAAAACCTAGGCTAGTAATCATGAAAAATGAAAACATGATACATGTAAAACCATAATACGTTAAGTAAATGGCAATAATTTAAGGTTCTGTTTGCTGTATTTCTTACTTTGGCCAGACATATATGAACCTACATAAAGACACAGGTGCACAAGCTGAAAAACAGCCTGAGTTATTTGACTGATAAACTTTTGAATGCAACACTTATTCTGTATTGTTTCTTCATGCAGAGAGATAGAAAGGTTTTTAAAGTATTTTGGAGAAGATAGCATTCATAGTGGCTCAGTAGTTATCATTCCATGAGAATGTTGTTTGCCTGATGACATGAGATTTACCTTATGGAAGGGGGAACTGGATAAGCCATCCAATGCTTGGCAGTGCTGCCTTGTGGCATTTGCCAATCCCTTCTAATTCACTCCAAGGCTTCTCTGAGCAGGTGGCTCCTGTTGGAAGAAGACAGTTGCAGAAACATATTCATGTAATGAATATTTATGAATAACCACAATCTTCATTTTAAGTATAAATTTTAAAGAGAGAACCTTAGGAATACCTGATCTAAGTCACCATCTCTTAAATATTTACAGTTTTGCCACGTTAGTTCAGAAATCCTTTAATCTGAAGCATGGTAAATAAATTAGGGGAGTAAAACTGAATCTGCCAAAGAATCCTGATAAATTCTCTCTCAGCAGAACAAGCCACTCGGTTATGCAATTGGTTTCCCCATTTTGGAACAAATGACTTTCAAACAAAGTTAAGTCATGTTTTTCATTTAACTGAAATCTAGTTTGTGACACTTCCTTAAGTGAAAGTGTTGAAATATTTCCATTCAGTTGTTTCAAAATTGGCACCAGCACTCTGAATGGGTTACTAGAAGTTAGGTGTGAAGCATTATGACATTTTCTAATATTTTTTTTCTATAAACACCTACCTGGGGCTCTTGATATGGCTTTAATGTGGGAAACATGGTCTCATAAAATTCAACACGGGCTGAGGAGTATCACTTCTTGCACAGGATTTTAGTTCATTAAGCTCACAGCATCTTAAAATATGTGTTTTTTTAATTAAAAAACTTTATTATAAGAGCAGTTTTAGGTGCTCAGAATAATTGAATATTCCCATACATTCCTTCTACCAGGCATATATTTGGTTCCTCCTATTGTTGATGGAATCTTGCATTTTTATTGTGACCAATGAGCCAATATTGTTGCATTAACTAGAATATATAGTTGACACTGAAGCTCACTATCAGCATGGCTCATTCCATCCATTGTGCAAAAAAATACATAATGACATATATCCTCCATTTCAGTGTAATACACAGTACTTTCACAGTCCTAATAGAAATGCTTTTAATTGCTTTTTCACATTATTATCATCTCAGCCTCCTTCCTTCCAGGCTAGAAGAGGTTATTTTAAAATTCTGGTGTATACAGAGTTGTTCCATTTTTCTTCATTCATAGTGAATTTAATTACATTCTTTCATAAACTAATTTCTTTAAATGGATTTTACTCAGGATATCGAGGTCAGAAATAATTCTGCATAATGAAATTGTTAGTTGTGAAGGCATTCACAGCCATTATAACTCAGATTCTAATTTGTAAATAAGAGATGAGATTAATAGTTCTACAAAGATTTTCAATATAATTTGAGCTCTTTATTTCAATTAGTATTTATTTAAATTAGTGTGGAAAAATTCCAACTAGATAGTTGGAAGCTACTTAGGAAGTTAGAAAAAGGGAGACAAGACCACTATTCTTAGTCATTAAAGTTAAACTGCTTTCACTTCTACCAAATACCTCACAGCAGAGGACAATACTTCTAATCCTAGAGGTAAAATATATCCTGAAAACCTAGGTGAGGTGTTTCATATTGTTCAACTTCAAAATCCTCACTTGAGGGGCTGGAGAGATAGCCTAGCGGTTAAGAGCACAGACTGCTCTTGCAGAGGGCCCGGGTTCGATCCCCAGCACCCACATGGTGGCTAAGAACCGTCTGTAACTCCAATTCCAGGAGACCTCCAGTTCCAGGGGAATCCGAGACCCTCTTCTGACCTCCGCGGCATTGCACAACACGGGTGCACAGACCTACATGCAGACAGTACATTCATACACATACGAAAATAAATAAAATTTAAAAAAAAATCCTCACTTGAAGACATCAAAGTATTATTTGCACTTAATTCTGGAATATTCAAATCATTAAATATATGTAAAAATTATTATTATTTTTTTTTTTTTGGTCTTTTTGAGACAGGGTCTCCCTGTAGCCCCAGCTGTCCTGGAACTCACTCTGTAGCCCAGGCTGGCCTTGAACTCACAAAGATCCTCCTGCCTCCACCTCCCAAGTGCTAGGATTAAAGGCGTGCACCACCACGCCCGGCTTCTGTAAAAATTATTAACATCAGCTTTACACTATGTACAAGGTTACAAACTTAGGAGAGGATAAGGGGTGAAAAAAGATCTCGGAGGAGAAAGAGAAGGAATAATGGATGAAAGCCATCATGTATAAAATTCTCAAAGAATTAATGAAAATATAATTAAAAAAAAATTCAGTGACAATCAAGAAAGAAATATTTGAAAGGTGATTTTAGGGAGAGGAGAAAGTTAATAAGGTTATGGGGAACACTAGAAAGCTTGGGGAATTAGAGTAATCAGGGTACTTTAAACATGTACGAAATTCAAAAAGAACAATTTCAATAAAAGTTTCATATATATACATATATATATATATATATGTATATATATTAAGGTTGCTCTAAATCTTTTCTTACACCTTATAGAGTAAGGGGACTACAAAGTATGATTAAAAAAAAAAGAATATCTCTAGGGGCTGGAGAGATGGCCTAGCGGTTGGGAGCGCCGACGCTCTTGCAGAGAACCCGGGTTTGATCCCCAGCACCCACATGGCGGACGAGAGCCGTCTGAAACTCCAATTCCAGGAGAACTCCAGTTCCAGGGGAATCTGACACCCTCTTCTGACCTCCGCGGCATTGCACGACACGGGTGCACACACTTGCATGCAGACAGTACATTCATACACATACAGAAATAAATAAAATTAATTAAAAAAAATTAAAAAAAAAGAATATCTCGTCTCAGTGGAGCCTTCACATAATAGTTAAATTGCAGCCTTTTGCCCATTTCCTCAATTCTTTTTTTTTAATTTTATTTATTTTTTATGTGTATGAATATACCGTCTGCATGTAGGTTTGTGCACCCGTGTCGTGCAATGCTGCAGAGGTCAGAAGAGGGTGTCAGATTCCTCTGGAACTGGAGTTACAGACGGTTCCCAGCTGCCATGTGGGTGCTGGGGATAGAACCTGGGTTCTCTGCAAGAGCAGTTGGTGCTCTTAACCGCTAGGCCGTCTTTCCAGCACCCTCATTTCCCCAATTCTATGCTGAGTTATATGTGAATGAGTCTGCATGGGTCTTGTGCATGCTGTCACCGATGCTGTAAGTTCATATGAGCAAGGCCCCAGGAGGCTGTAAGACTCTTTTCTTATGGTCATGCATCTCCACCCCTGGCTCTTACAATCTTTCCACCTCCTCTTCTGCAATAGCTCCTAAGCCCTGAGTGAGTGAAGGTAAATATAGGATTCCTATCCAAGGACCATACTCCGAAGTCTCTACAATTTGGCCAGTTGTGTCCTTTTGGGTTCATTGCCCTCTGTTGCATGAAGAAGCTTTACTGATGAATATTGAGAGATGCATTAGTATTCTCTCTACCCCTTGTTCCAGTATGTTCTGTGAGCCTTAAGTGTACAGGGTCCATTGTAGATGTGTCACTTAATGTTGGACATCTCACAGACACTGATTCTCTGTGTGTGACCAATTGTGGAACTCTGTAATGGTTTCCATCTGTTGCAAAAGAAACTTCTTTGATTAGTGTTGACTACCATACTTTGTAAACATAAGGATCCATATTTAGCATATAGTAAGAAATTACATTTTTTCTAGGATCGTGACAGACTTAGGGCTTTCTCTAAAATCGATTACCTCCTCAGCCAAGTATATTTTGCTACGTTTGCAGTGCCACACATGAGTTCCCTCCTACTGACTGAAATGCCACTATTGCACAAATATAGCTTGCTGTGGCAGTCATTGTTGTGGCTATTGGGTTTTAAAGCTGGGATTGAACCACTGTTTGATTTTCTTCCTTAGTAGCTTACATAGAACCCTCCAGAACTATGAGAACTAGCCTTCAGGGAGGAGGCTTCCAGCTCCACTGCTCCAAGTCTTGTGTCCTGCCTTCAGCAACAGGAAATTCTGAGAAATAATCAAGAGGTTTGTGGGCTGTGGCAACAGATTTGTAATTTGGGCAGTCTCTTGGATTACCCTTGCCAACAACTTGAAGGGAAGTTTCTCCTGTCTGGCACTGTGTTTCTTGTTACAGGCTCTCCAGTTCTACACATGTTCTCATGTACAGAGGCTGTATGTGTATTTTTCAGTAGGCTTTTGAACTAATGCATTACTCTCTGATTTTCCACACCAGATAAACATCATTCAACTCTCACCCCTCTCTTCCTGTCTCCTCCTCCTTCCTCCCTCCCAGTTAATGTAACCCCATCCTCCCATCTCACCACTGATAATTCCTGTCTCCTCTGATCCCGCTACTCTTGAGCTCCTCATTCCCCTTTACCCACATGGTGCCTTATATAACCCTCTCTAGTCCTCTCCCAGTTAAATGTCCTCACTTTACCCGTTTCCCCCTTGATAACATGTTTCCCACCATTCCTCTCTCTCAGGTTCCTTCTTTCCCTTTACCCCCATAATTTCTTTCCATTTTCCTGACTCCTGCAGTTACATCAGGATATACACTAATGTCCGCAAATGAGAGAGAACATATGTTATTTCTTCTTGCAACTATCAAGGCAATTTCCTCTATTCAAAATTATGGTACACAATATTAGGCAACTTTGAGAGTTTTCCTTGAGGCTGCTGTTTCCTCCTTACAACCTGTAAACTACTTTCAGTTTCACTTTTGCAGAAGAAAGAAAAATAAAAGCAATAAATGACTGAAAACTCAAAGCATTTTCTTCTTGTTCATATTTTTACTCTCACATTCCATGAGGCCATTTAGTCCTACATCATTTTATTCATAATAAAATAGCTGTACTTGGTGGTGGCACTTTGAACAGACAATATAATTTTATCAATTGTCTACGATGGTGAAAATCTAAATTTTATCTTCTAAATGTTTAAAATATTGAGGCACACTGTTTTAGCTAATAGCTCTCAAGTGTCCTAACGCCAAATGGTATCAATGGGTTTGTTAGTGAAAATTACCTTCGTGTTTTAAAAGATTTTGAAACCCAATGCTCTTTCCACTTTCCTAGAACTTGTTTATTTTGACATTGTAGTTGTCAAACTAGTGAGAAATACTAAGGTTGCAACAGTAGCAAAAAATGACAGAACAAGGCTTTGGAATTCCCAACAGTAAATAGTAAAAATGTTCATCTTAATCCCTGACACACAGTAATCAGATAAAACATTTTCATCTTTATTCCATAAAGCCTGGCTTGTTGAAGCCAAGTTGAGGTTTTATTACAAAGTATGTATTCATTATTTCGCTTGGAAAATCCCACTTCTGAAGAACTGAGGTTAAACAACAATTGAGATCATTGCAGTTAAGTGCATTTTACAAACAATTATTTTTAGGATATGAAAATAAAACTTCATCTTAGTTTTACCAACAAATTCTCATTGAGGTAAGTCAAACAAACACTACGAGCAGACAGTCTTACTTAGTGTCTTATCTAAGCAGGGCAACGACATTTGTTGGAAAGCCTCTAATATCAGTATCTGTTGTCTCCAAAAACATACCTCACATTTGGGGGCTAGATAGCCCAATGGTTAAGGGAACTGCATGTTCTTCCAGAGGACCTGGGTTCAGTTCCCAGCACACACATGGCACTAACAACTGTCTGTAACTGAAGTTCCAGGGGATCCAATGTCCTCTTCTGGATTCTACCTATATTGCATGACATGGGAGTATGTGGTCAAAACACACACCTTTTTGGAAATCATAAAAATTAAAACAATACTTCGCATTTAATTAAGCAGCATCTGACTTTACCTGTGAGCTCCTGTTGCTACAGGACTTAATGCTGTTGATTTCTGATATGTCACCCAAAATGGCACACTTGCAACCAATGGCTCCTTTGGAAGGTCCTCTTTCAGCCTCCGCAGCACAGTCTGCTCTTGCTTATCTGGTTTTCTCTGCTTATCTCCAAATTCGCACTATCTTTCATGTTCTGTCTGTGGGATAATCTCTCTATGTTTTCATTCTGTAACTCTCAGTGGTGTGCATCTATTCTCATGGGCGATAGTGCTTAAATTTGAATCTTCTACTTCACCAATTCCCAAACCTCTAGCTCATATTTCTGACATAGAACAGTTCCACTTAGATATTTATTTTTCTCAAGTCCTTTAAAATACTTTTTCCAGCCTTTAAAAATACTTCTTCTGCACTTCTGCCATGAACATGTAATTGATTACCAAATCCACTCTCAACTCATCTATTGGATTTTTTAATAAAATGAACAAAGAAATAAATCTGATTATGCCACCATCTTTATAAAAATCTTTGATACATGCTAAATGCCAATCATTATAATGTAGGCATTCTCAGTATTTCCTGCATGTCTTTCCAACTCTGACTTCCTTCCAACTCACCTGTAAATCTCATAATGTATGCTCCAAGGACATTGAACTTCTCACTTTTGAGCTGTCCTAAGGAGCTGATGATTTCATCCTGTTTACCAGCCTGGTTTTTAGAACTCAGCTTAACTAGCATCACTGTTATATACATCACAAACATTAAACTCAGTGGCATTCCTCCGTTTAAGATCCCACAGCAAAGATTAATTTTTCCAACACAGTTTAACTCATTATGCTGTGAGTAGATAACTTCAGTGTTCTTTGTGTTTATCATATTCTTCTGCAAAACAGGAAAACATATGTAAACTTTAAAAGTTATGGGCTGGAGAGATGGCCTAATGGCTAAGAGCGCCGACTGCTCTTGCAGAGGACCCAGGTTCGATCCCCAGCACCCACATGGCGGCTGAGAACCGTCTGAAACTCCAGTTCCAGGAGAACTCCAGTTCCAGGGGAATCAGACACCCTCTTCTGACCTCCGTGGCATTGCACGACACGGGTGCACAGACCTGCATGCAGACAGTATATTCATACACATAGAGAAAAAAAAATGTTATGGGCTGGAGGGATAGCACAGCTGTTAAAGGCTGAGGCTATGAACCCCCCCCAAAAAAATTTATATATTAAGGATTGTACACCTGCAAAGCACATACTCTACCACTGAGCTATATCCCTGTATTTAAAATAAATAATTTAAATATGGGCTATATTTTTACATACATTTAGTATGTATCATGGCATATGCATCTGAACTGTTTAGTGCTTTAATTTTAAAGCTTTTCTAGGCATGCGTGTGTGTGTGTGCACCCCCCATGAATGGAGGACCCACATGCCACAGCACATTGTAGAGATAAGATGACAACTTGAGAGAGTTGCTTCTTTATGACAATTAGGTAAAATAGATAGCACCCAAGTGGTCATGCTGGTTGTCCAGCACCACCTTTACTGGCAGATTCATCTTCTGGGCCTCTTTTTAGGCTTTTTAAAGGAAAAGTCACATTCTGCTGCCCAGGATGGCCAGGAATTCATTATGTAACAGAAGTTCCTTCAAACTCACAGCAATCCTCCTACCTCAGTTCCCTAAGTGTTGATATTTCAAATGTATTTCTGTTCTAGTTTGTATACCATTGCTGTGACAAAACACTCTGACAAAAACCAACTTGGGGAGGAAAGGGTTTATTCAGCTTACATCTCCTGGGCCACAGTTCATCACTTAGGGAGCCCAAGGCAGGAACTCAGGGCAGGAACCTGGAGGCAGGAACTGAAGCACAGGCCATGAAGGAATGCTGTTTACTGGCTTGCTCCCCTGGCCCATGCCCAGCCTGCCCTCTTATACAGTACACAACAACCTGCCCAGGGTGGCACCACCCATAGTGGGCTGGGCCCTCCCAGATTGCCCAACATTCAAGATAATACTCCACAGATGTGGCCACAGGCCAGTCGAATGGAGCCAATTCCCCAGTTGATGCTCTCTCAACCCAGGTGTGTCAAGTTGACACTAAAGCTATCCAGCACAATGGTACATGCTGGATTTATCTCAGTGATCTTTAAAATCAATTTACCTTTTGGATACAACATCAATTATTATAAATAGGAGTTTAGAAATTTTTGTGTTGTTCCTTCTGTTCTTTAGAGACATATCCATGGAGATGTTGTTCAGTTAAAATTCTCCAACCTTCTCAGATGTTTTAGGCTGTGTCTGCTCTTTCTACTAATAGCCTGTTAATTATTAGGCTGATGGTAGATCTTTATGGAGAAGATAGCAACCAAAATTACACATTTTTAACTCTGTTACTGTGAGAATACCAGAAAAAGAATCTTGTTTGACTCATATTTTAACTTATATTTCTCATACACAGTTAAAGGAAATAATAACTCAGTGTTTTGTTATGTACCAAAAATATTTCAACTTTATTGTTTTATTACTTGTTTTCTCTGAACAAAAAAGCATGCATTCTGTTATTTTATTTGAGATTTATAGCGACAATGAAATAAGCAATATGATACTAAAATATGTTCATTCATTTGCTCATATAAAAGCACACTTACTGATTTCTGTCCAGTGTTTATTATTGTACTTTCTTAATATTAATAAGATGAAAAGCCCCTGCCTTCAAGCAATTTGAAGAGGGAGAAAAAACAATAATAACTACACAACACTATGACTCACTGTAATCAGGTGAATATAATAAGTACAAATTCAAGTTCCATATTTCTCCATGGAATCGTAAGGGAATGAAGTATTATTACACATGGTATTTAAAGGACATGGGAAAATTTTTGTATTATCTATTATTTTTTTACTCATTCACAGCACATGTAAGTTTCTTAAAAAAGAACTCTAGGGAAATCTGATCTTTCACAGCATATGTAACATTTGAAAAAATAAACAACTCTTTAGGGAAATCTGATCTTTTCTACCTAAACCTCCACAGGGATCCACTGTGTGGGAAAAAAGACCCACTCATAGTCTCCTCAGTTTGCTTAGGGAAATATTGGAGGAGGATATACACCAGAAGATGAATTTTCATCTGTTAATAGTCAACTAGTGTTCTCTTCGAAGCAGGGATCCCCTAAATACATAGAAATATCAAAAGCATAGTATCTTGGTAACCCTGACTCTTACACAGAAATGAATAACCAGAGTTTAAAAATGTTGTCTGAATCACTGGTAGGCTCACATACTGGTATCGCGAGGCATCTGTGTTGTCTGTAGCTAATTTGAGGCTGGATAATTTCACATTTGCTACTCTCAGTGATAGCAACAGAGGAAAACATAACAAGAGCCTTGGCTGCCAAGCTCTGCAGCTGAAACCTTGCTCCGGGATCATCGTGAAGAACAAAGGTGAGCATGATGTTGATAAATTATAAGGCAATCAACAACATCCCTGCAGCTAATGATGTCGACAGTCTTTTAAGTTTTCAGGTGCAAATAGATAATATCCACAATGTGAAGCAATTGTTTCATAATTACCAAGAAATATTTTCACAATTATCCTTGGACTACATGCTACTTATTATGAATATTTATACAAAAATGATAAAGGGGCTGGAGAGATGGCCTAGTGGTTGGGAGCACCGACTGCTCTTGCAGAGGACCCGGGTTCGATCCCCAGCACCCACATGGCAGCTGAGAACCATCTTTAACTTCAGTTCCAAGAGAATCCAATGCCCTCTTCTGACCTCCGAGGCATTGCATGAAATGGGTGCACCAACCTACATGCAGACAGTACACTCATACACATAAAAAATTATAAATAAATAAATAATTAATTTAAAAAAAGAGGATGTACAATTATTCATTCCTATACCAAACATAAGGTAGCTGAATTATTTGTAGATTACAGGATTGGCTTGGAGTCTGAGAGATGTTAGTAGTAGAATCACTGTGTTTGCTCACCTCTGAGTGGCTTGAAAATTAACTCTCCATCCCTACATCACACAGCTGTGGTGTAATAAATAACAGCTATGATAGTAAGACACGATGCTTCTGGAATGTTGATATGACAGTCAAATTTGGCTACTGATTTTAAGGTGAAAACACTTTGGTCCTAGATTACAAAGATGATATGGCTACTTTAACTTCTCTAAGGTTGATAAATCAGAGGTTCAACTTTGTTTTTTAATATATAGCTGTGTGGCCATGGTCCATGTTTTTAACCTGGTACCCAGTTTCTCAGCATTAAAATAGACTTTGAAATATGAATGGACAATAAATGCCCATTTAATACATTTCAAGACAAGCAGTCATGAAGCCTTGTAAAAGGAAGCACTATTTAAATGTACCCTCCTTGTGTTGTCTCTATCTGCTGATAGTAAAGACAGTAACTCACCACTGTCCATGTGTGCAAGGAGCTAAAACATAATTTTAAGGATTGGTATTATGATTTAGATTCATAAGAATATACTATTTCACCTTGTTTTTTCCTCAAGTAAACATGTAATAAAAGATCAAATAAATATTATTTTTAAATTAAGCACATAAACTTGAAGTAAGTTAATGAAGCCATATACTGTTACAAAGGCATGTTTGTTATTTATTAAAAACAACTTTAACCCAGGTGTGGTGGCACACGCCTTTAATACTAGCACTTGGGAGGCAGAAACAGGTGGATCTCTGTGAGTTCAAGGCCAGCTTGGTCTACAGAGTGAGGTCCAGGACAGTTGGGGCTACAGGGAGACCCTGTCTCAAAAATACCAAAAAAAAAAAAAAAAAACTTTAGGCCAGGTGTGGTGGTGCACACCTTTAATCTTAGCATTTGGGAGGCAGATGCAGGTGGATCTCTGTGAGTTCAAGGCCAGCCTGGTCTACATAGTGAGCTCCAGGCCAGCTGGGACTAAAGGGAGATCCTGTCTCAAAAAGACAAAATAAATAAATAAATAAATAAATCTTTAAAGTTTGAATAAGTGATTACTGCATATTGCTCTTCAAGTTATCACATAGCTTACAAAAATATTTTGTGAAATGCATATATTAAAACATTAATATGATGGGTGCTTATTTGCATAATTGACTGTTTATTAAGTACTATTAATTATTTTTAATTTTCCATTTTAATAGCTGTTTTTTAAATTAATATTAGCCAGATCTTAAACTGCAGATTACATTTCTAATATACTATATGGCATTTAACAAACTATTTAAAATTTTATCAAATCAAGCAGTTAAATTAAGATACTAGTGTATGTAAACTAAGATGTCACTTTATATATTTTACAATTTTTATTTATTAATTCAATGTGTAAATTATAGTATTCAAATTATAATATTGAAAGTATCATATTTTGGTTAAATATAGATTGGGTACATTCAAAGCAGTTTTATTAAAGTTAAAACCATCATAAAATTACATTTAACCTAAAATGAATCTGTTGGCTGAGTTAGAGTAGTGATCTCACAGCAATAGAGCAATTACATTATTGAAGTATAAATAATTACAAGGGTTTATTTGTATTTACCAAATATAGTATATCCTTAAATAGTTTTGGCTAAAGAAACAACTTTCTAGAAGTTAAAGTTCATTTGGCTATATTTGAAATGTAGAATTGAATGTTCATTAAAGCTCTGCATACTGAGAGACTCGCTCAGATGATGAAATGTGATTGCTGTTCTCTGCTTCGTGTGCTTTGGGAAAGCACCAGTTCTATCGCCTTGACTGTAAAACTAAGTTCCTCTGAGAAAATCAGCATTAACCCAAATAGAAATACTATATGAGTTCTTAAAGATGTTAATAAACTCTCAACTTTTAAATAAAAGCTAGAACATGTAAATATGTTTGAATTTAAGGTTGTATAATTTCCACCTCATAGTGCTTGAACTTGCCAACTGTGAGTCCATGTGATCATTAACAGCCCTGGATTTACTGCCCCACAGTCATGTTTACCATAGATTTGCTTGTACTGTCATTTTTTGAATATGCTGGACTAAATATTACTGACTCTATAGTTCTTGAATGATGCATGGTGCATCAGCAGAAAACACTCCTGAATTGACAAGAAGGAATTTAGGGTGCCTTCACCTTCTGTACCAATAGACTCTAACGTATCCTCTTGAAGAAACTACCAGAATAGAAAATAGAATTTAAAAACACTGTAAGAAGAAACAAAAGCCAAGAGAGTCTGCAGTTATAGATTGAATTTTACTCTTGACTCATTATAATATATAGATTGCAGCTGGGCGTGGTGGCACAGGCCTTTAATCCCAGTACTCAGAGGAAGAGGTAGCCAGATCTCTGTAAGTTCAAAGCTGCCTGGTCTACATAGTTCCAGGCCAGTTGGAGCTATAAAGAGACCCTGTCTCAAAAGACCAGATCTATAAAAATAGATGATTAGATAGATAGATGATAGATAGATAGAAAGATAGATAGATTTTTCAGATATAATGATTGAAGAAACCGCTGTAGGTGGTGGCATGGGCCTTTAATCCCAGCTCTCAGGAGGCAGAGCCAGGCAGATCTCTGTGAGATCCAGGCCAGCCTGGCCCATGTGGTAACTTACAGGTGAGGTGGGACTAAGGAGAAATGAAAGAAAAAAAGATTGAAGAAACTTACATGCATTCAAAGTAGAGTAGCATTCAAAGTAAGCATGCTGTATCAAAAGTGAAATATGTTCTCCTCCAGCCATCTTTCTAAGTTAGCATTATTGGAATGTCAGTGTTGTTCCAATTAGAGATACTGCTGCAGAGAAATCAGGTAGCAAGATAGGATCCAGAATTAGAGGAAGAAAAAAGTCACACAGAAAGTTCACAGACAAAATGATGGAGGAAAAGAGGGTGAATTCCATGTAAGAAAAGGACAGAAATACTGGGAGTTATGAGTCAAAACAGAGCCAATGAGTTCAAATCAAACAAACACATAGGAAATTAAATTGAATGGAGTGGGTCTGAGGTCAGAGAGCTGGAGGCAGAAAGGCAGGAAATGAGGAGAAATTACATTTAGTGCCTCTGCATGTGGTTGTGTTGGGGGGTTTTCAGAGTCAAAAAACAGGGAATGAGAATGTCATCAATTTAGTTACCAATTTTTCTCCTTAAATGAAGATCAACATTAACATTGAGGTTGACCACAGATGTTAGGGAAAGGAAGTAGCAGCATCAAAGTGAACAGGTCCAGAGGACACCGTCTTCACAAAGCCCTATCCACCACAGTATCTTGGACTGTTCTGGTTGAGAGACACTTAAAATAAATCTATATATCCATTTTTGCAGAGAGCCATGTGTTTTCTAAAACCATGAATCATTGAGAAAAGCTATGGGAAAATGATTTATGGCAGATTGGTCAAACTTAAAGAATTTGGTCAAATAACTAACAAAAACAATCCTATGTAATTCCACACTTAAATTAGTTATAACTAGTAGATAAGAAAGTATTTTAAGACATAGCTTAAACTGTAAAGAAACTTGACTGCTGAGGGAAGTTTACCCTAAAGTGTTGAGCTGCAAAATCACAATTGGGCATTGCAGTTATGCTAAAAAAAAAAAAAAAAAAAAAAAAAAAAAAACGCATGTCCCCTTCAGGTCAGGAAATAATGTTAGGTGCATTAACACTGAATAAACAGAAAACTAGCTGCAGTAAGCTATCATAATATACCTTGCTTCTATTAATTTAGTTATAAAATAATAATTTGTAACATACATATTTAACAACATATATGTATATTACATTCATCACTTCCTAGCTAGCCAATTGCATATGAACTAATTCAGCATGCTTGTTGTTGTTAAGAGAGCAGAAAAAAGGAGGAGGGACTGAACCTAAACTAAATATCAAAGCCAAAAAGCATAATAGAAACAGCAGCACTGGTGGACCCTAATCTGTGCTTTGCCCCGAGGGCAGTCACTTCTGAAGCAGCAAGTTATCAGACATCAAAACTACAAAATACTGGAATTCTCTAGACATCATTATCTATTTGAGAAATCCCAGTATAGTGAATATCCAAGGAGATGCAGAATTATCATACATTGTATGTAGTTATGAGAATATTTTATTCCAGTAAATCACTGGAATATGTATCATCATAAGTAAAAAAAGCATCCAGGCAGGTATGGTGGCACAAGTCTTTAATTTCAGGACTCAGGAGGCACAGGCAGGAGGATCTCTGTGAATTCAAGGGCAGCCTGGTCTATGTAGTGACTTCCAGGCCATCTGGGGCTACAGGGAGCCCCTGTCTCAAAAAGATACACACACACACACACACACACACACACACACACAAAAGAAGCAGCCAGACTTCACATTAACTGACAGCATTTGCTAAAGAATAGAAATGTTTCCTTTGAGTCACTTAAGAATGATTGTCATTAATCCCACAAAAGGAAAAGTCTAATGTCTATGTGTATGACTCAGCTCGTGCACATTTCAAAATTGGACTCTAGACAGTAGCCTGAGATGTGTATAAGAATTAAATTCTTAACTGACTAGTACAGTTAAACTCTGCCCAAAACAACAAGCCTCTGCAGTGAAAAACTTTGGAAAGACTGAGAGAAAGGTGCAAGACATGTATGGCAGAAGGCACGAACAGGGGTGGGGTGGGGGGCAGGGAGAGGAGAATATGTCTAAATTGGACTGAAAGATAATGCATGAAATACTTTATCCTCCATAAAAATATTTAAAAAATAATTAAATTTTTTTCTGAGCATAGGAATAGTGACCAACAGCAGTATATCTGAAGAAAATCATCAGGAGTAGGATTTTTAAGGCATCTGATCACAGAAATGCTCAAATCTGTATATGTTCTTCACAGATATAGATGCTGTAGCAGGGAAATATCCTCCTAGGCAGGTGCACAGCCCTACCCAGGCACATAGCTTCCCAGTCCTGCCGGCCTCTGCTGTTTTCCTCTTTCCCGTTACTAGGGCAAAACAAGGGAAAGAACTCTTGAATCTTAGTTAAACCAGATAATTTTAATGGGCTTGCCAACAAAGTAACGGCAAAGAAACGAACACTTCAGCTGCACATGCCACTGGGTCCCAGGTTCAACATGGTGGCCCTGTGTTCCTGCATGAACCCCGTTCCCTCTTCCATGCTGGTAAATGGCTAGAGAGAGCCCAGCCTCACATGGTGGGCCTTTTATATGTTCCTGTCCCCCAGAGTCCCAGAGTTCTGTGCACTTCCATGGGAACACCAGCATTGCACAAATTACCCGTTGGCTCCTCCCCCATAAGTAAGCAGTCTGGTGATAAGCACATTTCAAGGAAGAAATAAATTATCTCACAGATACATTGGGAGATCTTGATATCTGAAGGGTTATGAAAAAGAGAGAAATAAAACTCTTAGTTGGTCCATTAGAATTAAGACAGAACCCAAATCTAAGTAGAGCACCCTCATGAGTAGAAACATCTAATACAAAGCAGTCAGTTGTGTAGTATTGATTTTGCCAACATGGACAATAATCAAATTGAAAATTCAATGTGTCAGAGATGTTGCAAAGAGTATCTCAGTATTAACTGACAACTTTTTTATATTTTTATTTTTTAAGGGATTCTACAATATAATGACACAGTTGTTTGCAGATAACATTGATGTTACTCAGTATGTCATACAATTATGGTAATTGGTGCATTTTGCAAGTATCTATGTCCAAATTTTGAACAACCCAAGGTTCCCATAGTCCAGTTGGAGAAGCTTGTATGCATAGGCATGTTGATCAGTTAGGAGTCCAGACTATATTCCTGTAGTCTCAAGATTCACCCCTATCTCTCTGCAGCCCCTACAATCTACCACACGTCCTCTTCCACAGTTTGTTCCCTGGGCTTTGGGAAAGGGGCACAAGTGGGTGAGAAGAAAACAGTCTAATTTCTTTGGAGTTGTCATTTTGGACTCCAGTCTGTTCAGGTTGTTTCCCTTCATGGGTTGACAGCTTTTCCAGTGATACCCTTTTTAGTCATACTAACAAAGCACAAGCTATTGGATGTACAGGCATTTAAGCAGTACCCATTATTATGTCAAGCTAAGCTGTAGCATAGACACAGATGTTTGGATGGTAGCTTAATCTGCAAACGTGGTTTCTCTATAAGAGTGAACAAGTTCTTATTGTGGCTTATAACATCTCCTAACCACTAGAGGACATAAGCTGTGGCATCTGCTGTTATTCCTCCAAGGAGAGAGCTAATAGCCAAATAGATTTGGGATATATTAGACACTTGGCTGCCACTGTGGCACAGTATCTCCAGGCTGTTGAGGTGTACGCTGATATTGACAGAGGAGCTTGCTTGTCTCAGGAGACCAATATTTTGCTGTATTTGCTTTAGTGGCCTTTGGTAATGCTCTTGGCATTTCAAGGCCAGTTGTATGCTAGCAAGCGATGTTCATAACATTTTTCATGCTCACACAGGTCTTCTGACCAAAGGGATTTACTGCCTTTCTCTTTGCATATACCCACTTATAGGCAAAAGGCCTTTATAATTTGGGGGGGCGGGTTTGAATCCTCCTAGCAAAATCTCCTAGGCAGAATAAATTATTGCTGATGTCAGAGCTTTCCTGGAGTAATATATTTTGCTTAATAACAACTTATAACACTTTACTATTGAATTTGGCTCAAGATAGAGAATATCCTTTCACAGTTCCTATGCCTATCAATCAATTAATAAAGGTAGTTATGCCCTTTTATAGGAAATTACCACCTAACAATTGCTCTAGTTTACAGTTGGGAGTGGTTTCATTACCATTCATGTTTTTCTTTTCCTATAAAGGGGAGAGGTAGGAAGGTTTTCTCAGCAATCTGGAAGGTAAACTTCTTAGGCCCATTATAAACAGTTAACCCCAATAGTATTCAGAGAGATGCTCAGTGTCCGTGACTCAGGCAGTCTGAGCTTCCTCTTTCTTTCTAATGTTCAGATGGGTCAACCCACTCTGCTGGCATTTCCCAGTCCATCCTGCATAGCCATAAGTTGTATGTTTTCAGGCATTTAGATTGGTGATTTTTACCTGTGGGAACATAAAATTCTCCTCCCATTGTTAGTTTCAAGATTCAAAAATTGAAAATTTATCAATAGGATTGGAACACAGAGTTTTCCATTTGTATCCCAGAAAGGATACTACCCCACCTCCCACCCCCTCTTTTTTTTTTTTTTTTTTTTATGTTTTTATGTTTGACCTTATAGATGGCCTAAGTTGTATTTACACAATACCATAAACAGGACCAAGGTATAAGCTTTCATTAAATTTACCCAAACTGTTTTCTCATTGACTGTATGCTACTTATTTGGGAAGGAAATTTAAGCTTAGTTCCTTTAAATTGTTCTACAAGTAAAAGAAAGTGTATAATGTGGATGTTGTAATATCAGAAAATATTAGAGGCCATTTGTGTACCTTAACCCAATATAATTATAAATAAAACAATTACATTTTATATTCCCAATTAGTTCAATTGTATTACCATTTCCACCAAAACCTACACCTAAATTTAACTAATCTAAACAAATTCCTAAGCATTAAAATATCCTATACTTTGTGTGGATAAAGCTTTGGCAGAGTTGAGTACCTGCTAAATAAATTTTACCCAAAAAACACTTTGCTCTTTACCACTATATGACTGGACTATGACTTCTACTTATTTGGGAAGTAAAATTTAAGCTTAATTCCTTTAAATGATCCTACAAGTAAAAGAAAGTGTTACACTGTGATGTTTATAATCAGAAAAATATAGAGACCAAGCAATACAAATATTAAATAAAACAACTAGCATTTATATTCCCAGTTAGTTCAAATGTCAGTATCTAGCTCCTTTTTTTTTTTTTTTTAGCACAAGCATCCTTTCATATAAAACCAATTTGTAAGCAGTTGTGCCCCAGCCCACACAGCCCAAGGCTCCACCATCCAGCTGGAGGGGCTTGAATGTTCATCAAGTTGATCAAATGTGTCCAGACTATATTGTCATAGTTTTTACCATTCACCCCAATCGCAGCCCCTGCAATCTACCACTCCCCCTTCCACAGATTGTTCTCTTAGGCTTAGAGACAGGGCACAGGTGGACAAAAGCACAACAGTCTACTTTGTCTTGGAGATGTCGTTTTGGACTCTGATCAGTTCTGGCTGTTTCCTTTCATGGGCTGGACCGATTTGCCCAGGGATACGCTTTCAATCCTATTAATGAAGCACAAGCGATTAGAATATATACATATTTAACATTTGCTAGTTCTTATTGGTAGGTTACTTTGGTACAGACACAGATGTTTTGGATGTGGTTAATCCCTGGATTACTTTTTTTTTTTTTCCTGAGAAAGATGCCAAGGCCTTATCTGTGGCATAAAAATCTCCTAATCACTAGAAGAGTAAGCTTGTGGCAACATCCATGAGTTATTCCTCAAGGAGAGAGCTAATAATTTAATTAAGTTGGGATATACAGACTTATGGCTGCCACTGCTGCCCCACAGTATTCCAAGCAGGTGGGGTGTAGCTGATTGTTGGGAGGAGTCTTGCTTGACTCAAGGAGACCAACATTTGGTTATTGGTTCAGTGGCCTTTGGTAATACTCTCTGTTATTCCAGAGACCAACTGCATACTTGTAAGTCTGATCTCAATAAAATCCTCCCATGGTTACATTCAGGTCATTGACAGCAGGGCGCTTACCACCTCTTTTCTTGCAGTATCCCAGTTTACGGCAATAAGCCTTTTACCTTTATTTTTGGGGAGGGGGGCCTGGCTATCATCTCCTTGGCAGAATAATCCATTGCTGCTATCCAGTGCTCTCTTGTATTAATATATTTCTGGTAATGCCCACTTAAAGAGACTTTAGTATTATATTTTTTGGTTCTGAATAGACAATAATCCTTTTTAAACAGTTCCTATGTGTACTAGTCAATTAAAGAAAGTCCAGTTTATTAACCAGGTTATTAGTGAAAGAATACTCCTTCTAAATAACAGGGTCAGCTCTAATTTACATTTAAGGATGACTTCATTACACATCGTTATTTCTCTTTGTTCTTGGAGAAGAGGTGGAAAGGAGGTCTCTTTATTGAAACTTGTGCACCAGAAGGTATAAGTTCATTAGGACCACTTATAACAAGTAGTTACTATGATACATTGAGATGTTTGCTGCCTGTAGACAGTCTGATGCTTTTCTTCCTTTTAGTGTTAAGATGGGTGAACTTCTCTGCTGGTATTTTTGGTACTAACCCTACATGGATGGAACGCTGTATCCTTTCATTTCTCAGCCTTGAGTTGGTGATGTTTTGACTGTGGGAATACATCTTTTCACCATGGTTAAGTTCTTAAGATAATTGTAAGTTTTGACAAAAAGGTTTAATATGTAAACTGATCCCGCCCTTTTTTTATTTATTTTTATTTTATTTGACCATGAGTCTCAAAGGCAGTTGTATTACACAAACATATAGGCTGGACCAAGTGTGTTAAATTTATCAAAATTTGTCCATCGACAATTACCAAATGGGACCTCATCAAACTCAAATAGCTTCTGTACATCAAAAGAAACAAATAAAAGGAAGTAAAGAGAAAACCCTCTGCAGTGGGAAGAGAAAACCTTACTGCCCAAGATACATCTGACAAAGCATAATTTCCAGAGTATAACAACTACTCAAAAAAACAAAGAAAAAAGAAAAACAAATGAATCAATCAATTTGGAGAGATGACCTAGCGGTTTAAGAGCGCCAACCCGCTCTTGCAGAGTACCCGGGTTCGATCCCCAAGCACCACATGGCGGCCGAGAGCGCCGTCTGAAACTCCAATATCCAGTGAGAAACTCCAGTTCCAGGGGAATCCGAGACCCTCTTCTGACCTCCGCGGCATTGCACGACACGGGTGCACAGACTTGCATGCAGACAGTACATTCATACACATACAGAAATAAATAAAATTAATAAAAAAAAAAAAAGATGGAGCAAAGAGCTGAAATAGAGACTTCACAGAGGAGGAACTAGAGATGGCTGAGAAACATCTTAAAAACTGTTCAATGACACTAATAATTAGGGAAATGCAAATTAGGACCACTCTAAGATATCACCTCACTCCGATAAGACTGGCCAGGATCAAGAAAACAAATGATACCAAGTGCTGGAGAGGTTGAGGGGGAAAGGGGAACACTCATCCATTGCTGGTGGGAATGTGAACTTGTACAGCCACTATTGAAAGCAGTGTGGAGAACCCTTGGAAGACTCAAAATGAGCTTGCCATTTGACCCAGTAATACCACTCCTAGGTATATACCCACAAGACTCATCTTACTGCAGAAATACATGCACAGCTATATTTATTGCAGCTCTGTTTACAATAGCAAAAAGCTGGAACCAACCCAAATGCCCCTCAATTGATGAGTGGATAGAAAAAATGTGGTACATGTACACAGTGGAGTTCTATGCAGCAATAAAGATGATATCATGAACTTTGCAGGTAAATGGATAGAGCTGGAGGATATTATATTAAGTGAAGTAACACAATCACAGAAAAACAAACAATGAATGGTATCCCTCATATGTGGATGCTAGCATCAATAACCCAGTTATTAATATTTCTTGTGAAGAGGGATGCATATTAAAAGAACAACAACAGAAAGACTGCATCAGAGAACTGACTGAAATGGTGAACCGGGAGGGGTGGGAGGTGCAGGAGAGGGACACGGGTCTATATTCTATTAATGTATATTTAATTTAAAATTACATGGTATTTTACTTAAAATTTATATAACAATAACTTTGGGATTAACATATACAAATGTTCTATATAATTTTTGTGTTATGCAGTGTGGGGAGCGGGTGTGGCGACAGTCCTAAGAAGGCACCCAAGACTTTAGCAAAGTTTTATGACTAACACCTGAGTCTTATGATTAACACCTGATTCCCTCCTACCTCTAAGTAAAGCCACGCTCACCGTTTGAGCTGTGCAGGTGCACTCTGTATACAAAATCAGGCCAGATGATATCAATAGACTAAGGCCATGAAACCTGGGCTGGGAAGGTGGATAAATAGAGGGACTTTCTAGATAAAGGGACTATCTACTAGAAAGTCTTAGGGGAGAAGCTTGCTTGCCTGAGGAAGGAGAAGGCTTGGAGAAGGGAGAAGGCTTAGAGGGAAAGACCTGAGGCTTAGAGGGAGAAGCTTGGAGAAGGAGAAAAGATGTGCCTGAATAAACCCTTCTGACAAGACCTGCCTGCCTGAATAAACTGCTTTGAGAAGACGAGCGAGAGGTGCTTTGTTGCTGCAGCTTCATACAAGTGTTTCCTACAAGTGTGCAAGTGTTTCATACAATGCAGTATCATCTTGTAACATCCTCTTTTACCTGTAGGATAATTTAACTTAAGGAATTAAGTTTGCTTCCCAAATTAACTGACAACTTTTAAGCCAAGCTGTTTGATATAAGCTTCTATTCCTCACCATTTGGGAACAATAGCTGTGTTTGTGATGCTTCTCTATGCTCCTTTGACTATAGGCGTATTCTGAAATTTGATTATATATCAAAATCAGGCACTTTTGAAAGGTGCAAATACATGTGACACACCAGTACTATTAGATGAATAGTATTTCTGCTGACATACAGCCAGGAAATCTCTATGTCAAAGGTAAAGGTGAGTGTGCTGTGTTCAAACCACTGTTCAAAGCCTGGGGTCCCTAAGGCCCATCCCGTTAAGGCTGGCTACCTTTTGGAAATTGTATTTTGCACTGTGTAAAAAATGAACGCTGTGCGTCAGCATCTAATTTTACTGCAGGAAGCATAGTAGTGAAAGTAATAACAACACTTAAAAAGCAAGACTGGCCCCAGTACTTCATATACATAGTCTCATTTCATTTGTACAACCAGCCTACGAGGTCAACCTCTATACATGGCTTTTTTTACTTTACCAGACAATGTAGAACCAAGACACTTTGTTCTCTAAAATCACAGACTATTAGAAGCATTGCCGTTTGAAATCAGATCAGTAAAAATGGAATAGCCCACTTTTGCCTGGAGGATTTGAGTCACTTTGACACTGAGAAGCAGCCTTAATTTTCAACCCAGGTGCAATGCTTCAGATAAGGGTTTTTCAGACACAATATTCAACATTTATCTTAACTTTGTAGTTGCCAAGGAAACAGAATCCAGAATCCACTTTGCAAACTCAGGACTGACGTTGAAGGCTTCACATAGAACATTTGGTCATTATCAAATGTTCTCTTTCATTTAAGAAAGTTCTAAACTCACCCTTCCCCAGGCCCGTTTTTAATGCTGTTCACTTGATCCTGCACTTTGTGGTTCTTCTGTAGAGTAGTTGTTGATGCAATAAGTTCATAATGTTTCACATTATTAAACTATTGGTAAAAATCTTAGTTCATTATCAAATTGGCTTAATTACTAGATCTTATTTAAAAATCCTTCATTTAAAAACCAGTAAAATGGAGCCGGGCATGGTAGTACACATTTAATCCCAGCAATCAGGAGGCAGAGGCAGCAGAATCTCTGTGAGTTCAAAGCCAGTGAGTTCCGGGCCAGCTGGGCTAGAGAGAGACCCTGTATCAAAAAGACCAAAAAACAAAACAAATCAAAAAACCAACCAACCAAACAATTCTCATTAAAGACCAGTAAAATGAGGTTAAGTAGAACATTTCATTTAAATAAAATTTACAGTAAGTGACAAAGCTGAGATTCTAATTCCATTCTGTCTAAGGTCCAAATTCATGCTCTTGATCCCAAGTACAGGTAGGAGTTCTAACTGAGGTGAGGCACAGCATGCTTCAAATCTCAAGTGAAGAATCCATACTATAACCGAGGTATTCTGACCTCCAAACCACTGTCATAGCATTAGTGTCTTTATTTTTTTGTGTGTGTATTTTTGAGACAGGGTCTCCCTTTAGTCCAAGCTGGCCTGGAGCTAGCTCTGTAGACCAGGCTGGCCTTGAACACTTGCCTATGCCTCCTGAGTTCTGGGATTAAAGTCGTGCGCCACCATGCCGGGCACTAAAGATGGTTCTTAGCCTCCATGTGGGTGCTGGGAATCGAACCCAGGTCCTCTGCAAGAACAGGTGGCACTCTTAACCACTGAGCCATCTCTCCAGCCCCCAGCATTAGTGTCTTGTCTTTGTCCCACTCCTATTTAGCAGCTTTTCACACTTCCTCTTTGGCCTATACTGTCTGTGGACTCAGTGCAGCAGAGGGCTTCAAAGACACATAGAATATTCACTCAGGCAGGGCATGGTGGCGCATGTCTTTAATCCTAGCACTTGGGAGGCAGAGGTAGGTGGATCTTTGTGAGTTCAAGGCCAGCCTGGTCTACAGAGTGAGTTCCAGGACAGCTGGGGCTACAGGGAGACCCTGTCTCAAAAAGACCAAAAAAGGTTACGCTGGTAACCTCGAGGGAGCACTCAGTAGTCCAGATATCTCCTGGTCTTCTTTATGACATTTGTGGACACAGGTAAATCAAACCACTGCCTTAAAGAGTCCCATAGCTACTGAGCTCTCAATGAACTAATACAGTTAATAGAATACAACCCCAAAGTGAGTGAATTATGTGAAATCATCATCTTCCTTTTTTCTCCTATATTTCAAAATCAGTCACATGCTTGTTATGCTTAAACCTCCACCCACCAAGAATTAAGGTCTAAGTATATGCTACCTAACTCCTGACATTATAATGTTCTGAGATATAGCAAAAGTCATCACAATTCATCACAACCAGTTAGATAGTCGCTTATTTATGGATCACTCAAAATCCTGTTAAACTATCCCTCACTACTTAATAGTGACATCTTTAGTCACTGACTTTCGCATATGTTCTAGTTCACTTTTCCATTGCTGTGACAAAACACTCTGACCAATCCCAACTTGGAGAAGAAAGGGTTTATTTGGTTCACATCTCTTGGGTCACAGTTCATCACTGAGAGAGCCCACCATAGGAACTCAGGGCAGGAAACTGGAGGTAGGAGCTGAAGCACAGGCCATCTAGGAATCCTGCTTACTGGCTTGGCTCCCTGGCCCATGCCCAGCCTGCCTTCTTATACTGTACACAACAACCTGCCCAGGGGTGTCACCACCCATAGTGGGCTGGGCCCTCCCACACTGCTCAACAATCAAGACTATTCTCCACAGATGTGGCCACAGGCCAGTCCAATGGAGGTAATTCCCCAACTGAGGCTCCCTCAACCCAGGTGTGTCAAATTGATACTAAAGCTATCCAGCACACTATTAACTATCTAAATATATTGGAAATGAATCACTGTCATGTAAAAGAAATGTATTTCACCAGGCATGGGTCACACACATTTAATCCCAGCAGTTGGGAGGCAGAGGCAGGTAGATTTCTGTGAGTTCTAGGCCAGCCTGGTCTACACAGCAAGTTCCAGGCCAGCTGGGGCTACAGAGAGACCTTGTCTCAACAACAGCAACAACAGCAAAGAAACATATTTCATGCAATTGATGGATGTGCTATGAAGAGAAAGGATCTGACCAATGACAAAGCATTTACTAAAGAATAGCTGGCTATTTATATCCAGCTTAATAATTGAGGATAGAGGAATTGCAGGACAAGTTCTTCAAAGGACAATATTTGAATATCAAAGATGGCCCTGTAAAAAATGAAGGAAGTTCTTCAAGAATTTTACAGAAACAAATCTACTTATGATTCTTCTGTAAAACCAAAGGATAACATTTGAAAACTCCCATAAACACACAGGAGAATTAACATGGTTATTCTTTACTCATGCTGAGTTAATACATAGGTGCAAATATAGCATGGAAATCCTAACACAATTTACTCCCTCTTTTTTAGGATAAAATTGCAACCCCAATATGTCTTGTTTTCTAACATATTATAGCATCCATTTGATATGTGACTTTTCCTGGGAAGAGCTAGCTACACAAGTGTCTATTCATCTCTAATAAAGCACTGGTGGTAATCCAAGAAATTATTACATCTAAATCCAGCCTGGCAAAACAATTAGTTTATTGGGCTTACTTACAAGAGAATGGATGAGGAGTTACTTACAGGAGTGTGAGAAAATTATAGGCAGCTACACAAATGCAGAAGATCCTATATACAGCAATTCCAAATTCTTTAATGTATCCTTTGGGAAGGGAGAGGACTCATATTACTTCCTACCAAGGCTTAATACATCCAATGTGGATAATTAGAGCTGTTCTGATATTAAGACATTGATGACCGTCTCATGCCCAGAACACAGAATCCTACAACATCAATTAAAGTAGGTAAATTTTAAGTTTTTTTTTTTTATTTATCACTGTATGACAAAATCCTCTTTATCTTCTCTAATATGGCTTGCACCTTCATGTCACCCATGCAAAGCCACACACCTCCCCTGGACATACCCTCTCCGAGTTGCCTTCTATGGTCCCTTCTATTGAAGGTTTAACCTGTTTTCCAAACCCTTTGGCATCAATCAATACTAGCATGTAAAACACACACACACACACACACACACATACACACACACATATCTATATATATATCTATATACATATATCTATATATATATAGATATATACATATATATATATATATATATATCAATACTAAACCAAAGTCTTTTTACCTTCCCTTGCCTCCACATTTTGTCATTCACTAGGGCCTCTATGTTAACTTTCTGTTTCTCTGTTACTTATGTTAGCTTACTGTTAGTATAGTATTTGTGATAAAAATGCATAAAAAGAAAAAAAAAATTGGCTCACATTTTGGTTCATGATCATGTTCAGTTGGCTTATTGTTTGACCTGTGACAAAGCAGCACCTCACAGTAGAAGCCTGTGGTAGAAAAAGAAATCATTCACCTGAAAGCAAAAGAGATAAAATGAGGACTAGACCAGAGTCCCACAGTCACCTTCAAAGTGAAGCGCCCTGCGACAGTCACTCTTGGTTGTCAACATGAGTGGACCGAGAACTGCCTCAGGAATTAGTAAAGCACACTTCTAGGTGTGTCTTTAAGAGCTTTTATAGAGCAGACTGACCCTTGGGAGATCAGGCAATGGAGAAAGAACCACTGGGAACACACATTGTGTACAGTACCGTTCAACATGCTAGGAACCCAGATGGGATGAAAGTAAACAAAGAGAAAATTAGCCAGCATATTCAAGCTTGACTCTCCCTGAGCAAGCTCATCTATGGCTGTTTTTGTAACGTATGGACGTCAGACACATTTCTTTAGCATTTCAGTGGAGCTCGTGCCAGTGACTCCCTAGGGAGCATCTAGTCCTTCAGAGCTAGACTGGGGCTGCCTCAGTCTGAGGCCTCCAGCCCATTAACCGAACAGCTAATGTTTTCTTTGCCACTCCAGAGTGCAAACAGCTACTCAGTCCTCAAATGTCTAAGCCAGTCTAATGAATCCCCTTTTATAATGTATAAATTTGATTGGTCTGTTTTTCTTTTTTCTTTTTTTTTTAGGGGGGGTCTTTTTTTGAGACACGGTCTCCCGGTAGCCCCTGGAATCCACTCTGTAGACCAGGCTGGCCTTGAACTCATAAAGATCCGCCTGCCTCTGCCTCCCAAATGCTAGGATTAAAGGCGTGCGCCACCACACCCGGCGATTGGTCTGTTTTCCTAGAGAACTCTTGAGTACTACATCCCAAATTACTTGCTGACCTCCTTCTATGATGAACATCACGAAGTCTGCATCACTTCCAAATAGCACCAAAGTGTGGACTACACCTTTAATGACAGACACAAGAAAATTAACTTAGGAACAGAAAGACTTATTTAGCTCATACTTCTGGGAGTTCCACTCCAAGATCAACTGCATATATACCTTCGGGCCTCTGGTGACAGTTCAATAATATGACCATGGCAGGAAGAATTTGATGAACAGATTATTCATATCATAATTCAGAAAGAGTTAAAGAGCTAGGAAGAACCAGGACCCAAACCAGAGTTGGTTATATATACCCTTCAGAGGGCATCCCTGCTGTCTGACTTCTGCCAGCCAAACCCCACCTGCTAGAGGTTCTTCAGACTTCAGAATAGTGCCACCAGCTGGAGAGCCAGCATTTAACAGGAGCCGAGGGGCTAGAGAGATGGTTTGATGGGTGAGGAGCACTGGCTGTTCTTGCAGAAGACCCAAATTCAATCCCTAGCACTCACATGGTGGTTAACAACCATCTGTAACTCCAGTTCCAGGGGAAACCATCCTCTTCTGGGCTCCCCAGGCATTGCATAACATGGGTCCACTTACACACGTGCAGGTAATATACACACACAGATAAGATAAAAATGATAAATACTTAAGTCAGGAGCCTGTGAGGTACATTTGGATTCTGTTATAACAGCCATAACTTCCCTGGAGTGCGTGCTACTTCTCTAATACCACCTCTCTCCACTTTATCCTAAATCCCACTTCTTCCTTGAAGCTACTCATACATAACAGGAGATCACTCACATGCCAATATTGATTTCTCATGTGCTTTTAAACAAAGAAATTGGAAATTTTTCTGCATCTCAATAAACTTACATTCCCCCAAGGAGGATTAGTGTTGATAATACATTCCATTATGTATACACTATGGATCGTGTTTTATTGAAATTATACTTTCAGGTATGCATTGATCTCATTGTTATCATACGTCTATGAGACTCTGAGATCATGAATGAAAACAAATGCTCTTAGTCTTCATCCTCTAGCACTTAGTGTCTAGCAGATAGAGGAAGATTAGCTCATGAATGCATGGATCATTCATCATAAAGCAAATTCTGAAACTCGAATAATTCTAAATGAATTTAATAGAAACATACTCACAAACATATGTGTTGTATGGGATTTATGGTTGGTTTTACTTTTATTTTTTGTGGGATTGAAGATGGAAACTAGGGCTCCCTATATGTCAGGTAAGTGATCTGCTACCAACTTATACTGCTAGCTTTCAGATAATAGAAAGATAGCTAGATAGCTAGATAGCTAGATGATGATGATGATAGATAGAAAGATAGATAGATAAATAGAAAATCTTTATTATTGATAGAGGAAATGTATTTGAGAGAACACAGCTTATCACTGACATATATTAAGTCCTTTTGGAAGGAAAAGGAACCACATTACTGAATAGCAGTTATAGGCAGGTCTCAATTTTAACTTCATGAAAACTTCATCAATTTCAGTAAGAGATAAATTGTTGACAAAATATACAGGCTAGAACATACTGGGATTCCCTTGTTTGTTTTGTTTTAAATTATGTAGAAAGAATGTAAATACAGTTTCTTAGTATAAAATGCAAATATAAGAATTATCTGTGCTCGGATCATCCCACATAAGACAAGAAATGTTGGAATCTGGGGCTGGAGAGATGGCTCAGTGGTTAAGAGCACCGACTGCTCTTGCAGAGGACCCGGGTTTGATTCTCGGCACCCATGTGGCAGCTAAGAACAGTCTTTAAGCCAGGCATGGTGCTGCACACCTTTAATCCTAGCACTCAGGAGGCAGAGGCAGGAGGATCTCCATGAGTTCAAGGCCAGCCTGGTCTACAAAGTGAGTTCCAGGCCAGTTGGGGCTACAGGGAAACCCTGTCTCAAAAGAAAAAAAAAAGTGGGAATCATGGAACATGTGCTAGAGATGTATGGCAACTGTGATTGTCTTTGTCTAGTATACAAGAAGCCTGGGTCTCATCCCCAGAACATGAATAGAACAAAATAACAATAAAAAGTAAGAAACATACCAGAATCCCCCACAAATCTTGTTCAAGTCTTACTTTGGTATAGGGTACCTAGAGAAGAAAAAGAGAAAGAAAAAAAAGGCCTAAGAAAAAGGAATGAAAGAGAAGGAGAAAGTGAAGGAAAGGCCAGCCTGGAGCAAATTCGTTAGGCAATCAGTTCACTTTCAGTAAGAGTAAACATGTCAACACTCCCTGTGTTATCATTTCACAGAGAACTGACACGAAGCTTTTACTCTGGAGTTGAGCCATAACACTCTATTTTGTGTCTCATTAAGTGAAAATATTGGCTTTCCAACTACTCTTTGCTGACATCTACTTGTTTCTTTTCAGCTTTTCTTGATAATGCAAGTCTTTATTCCTATTTGCCTCTCTTCTTTCTCAAGAAAATAATATTTTCTTTTTTTTGTTGGTCTTTTTGAGACAGGGTCTCCCTGTAGCTCCAGCTGTCCTGGAACTCACTCTGTAGATCAGGCTGGCCTTGAACTCACAGAGATCTGCCTGCCTCTGCCTCCCAAGTGTTAGGATTAAAGGCGTGTGCCACTACACCCAGCCTAGAAAATACTATTTTCAAAATAATCGTTGGGGTTTCATTGTCTCTTTAAACTCAGTAGCCCTACAACAGTGCTAAGTAAAAAAAAAAAAATCATTTTTTTAATAATAGGAAGAAAGGTCAATTATAAGTCCTAGAATAAAACAAACAAAACACACACACACACACAGTGAATATTCAGTCTACACAAAACATTGGTGAAAGAAAGGCATATACATATATATATATATATATATATATATATATATATGGCTCAATAACTAAATTCCTTATAACTTACATTTTACATTGTAGATTTTATGGTCAGTTTCTCTGAATGAGTTAAAAGCTAAAAGCTTGAGCTGGAGAGATGGTTTGTCCAGTGGTTAACATTTATTGTGCAATTTTGAAGGCCTGAGTTTGAATCACCAGAACCCATGTAAAGCAAGAGGCAACAATATAAACAATATACCCCTATCACCCCAGCTCTCCAACAGCAAGATGGGGAAGAGAGACAAAGAATCCTAGGAGCTGGTTGGCCTGATAGCCTGGATATAGGCAGTGGCAAACAAGAAGCCTTAAAACAAGGTATTAGGCTAGGACAGACACCTGACACTGTCTTCTGACTAACATACTCTTATACATACACATAAACATATACAAATATGCATGCACACACACAAATAGAAAGTTAAAAGAAGCTAAACTAAGGGAAACTAACTCAAGCATTATCTTTTTTATTGAGGTCATTTCTGTCACTCACCACACGATAATAATTCCCCTTTCTTTTCCTCTTATGTTTACAAGATTGGAGCTCTTTGTTGATTCTAATGGATAAATGATATGTCTCCTTATATTTTTTTAGGTTGGTAGATTACTTAATATAGGAAGCTGTATCATACTGATATAATTTTCAGTGTTTCTTGGGACAAAGAAGACACTAAAAACTTTAAATATATCAATGTTCTTAAAGAAAGTAAAATATTTTTTATTTTATACTTTTTATTCTTTTCTGATAATAAGAAAACATGCTCTATTAAATTGCAGACTATGAAGATTAGAAACTATTAAGAATCATTTTAAAAAGAAAACAACTTTAACTTCAGTAATATGAAGCAACTTTGGTCAGAACTTTTCTTCTACTTGTCCATTGTTAAGTTGAGAACAATCTGTGTCACCAGCACCCTTTTAGATGAGTATTCACAAAGGTATTGTTTTTGGCAGATCACTTAAGTTCTCTTAAAACTATTTTTTAATTATTTTTATTTTATGTGTATGAGTGTATTGCTTGCATGAATGTAAGTGCATCCCTGTCATGCAATGCCATGGTGGTCAGAGGAGGGCATCAAAACTCCTGGAAATGGAGTTATAGACATTGTTATCAGGGTGTTGCGAATTGAACCCTGGTCCTCTGCAAGAGCAGTCAGTGCTCTTAAATGCTGAGCCATTTCTCCAGCACCCACTCAAAACTATTTATAAAAAGTTATAACTATATGGAAACCAAGTTCTATGTGGTGTTATTTTACTTTTTTGGCAAACATCTTTTGTTATTCCACATAACTCTCCTAATGCTTTGAACAATGTGCCCAACTCACTCCAAGTCTAGGTCTTTAGATATTTCCATTTCACTCTATTTACAAACATGGAGCTTTGCAAATCCTAAAACAATCGTGACTACACATACTGATGAAAGGACGATGACAACAGACAGTATAGCTGGTGGCAATCCACACAAACCAACTCTGAAGGGCTCTTGCTATTTATGTCAATTTGTTATGAAGAGGGCTACAAATGTAATCTTCCTTCACACTTTGATGTTTGGGGTTGTTTATTATCACTGGACTTTTGGTTCCTGCTAAACATATATTTCAAATTTCCATGAGGGAGATAAGCTTTATGAAACAACTTATAACAACATCTCAGAAAATTGCACATTTGAAGATCCAATTTTCTTCCACACTACCCCTGAAACAGTGTCCTTTCTGATTACCCAGCAATCACCCAGCTTCTTTGAGATTTTTCTTCCTAAACAATTTTTCCCAGAGAAGCTCTTGGCAATAATTTAACACTTGGGTCGACCCTGGTGAGTCGGGTGAATAAGAAAAATCCAAAAATAGAGTCCAACGAAAATGAGGCAGGTATTAAACCTTTACCTAAGAGCCAATGTTTCCCTGGTGAGAGTTTTGTTCTGTCACACTCAAAGATTAAACTCAGTTTGGGACACATTGCTCTTAATACTTTCTGTGTTTAGCTTTAAATATTCTACCAAGAGCATGCGAATAAGTAAACTGCAATGCCTCACCCAAAGGATTCTAATTATTTTCAAAAGGAAAGTTTTTTTTAAACTAAGATGAATTGTAATACTATTGAATTGTGTGTGCTCATATGAATGAAATACATTATTATGAACATACCTGTTAGAACTCCACTATGAGATTCTAATAATGACTTTGCATTTATCAGCTGTGTGACTGGCCTCTCAGTGCCTGGCTTCTCATCTGTAAATTAGTCATATTAGTAGTCATCCTTCATAGGCTTTACATCAAAATTAATGGGTCCATATGTGTAAAATATTTGGAATGGTGCCTGGCAGGCTGAAATAAGAATTCCTTAAAGGAAAGTCTATGGAATGTACATGTTTCTAGAATAATATCCTTAGAGTTAAATCATATTAGTAAAATGAGTACTTTGTACTTCAAAAGTTAAAATTTAAAATGCCTTTAAAAGATAAACTTTTTCTTTCTGTTCACAAAAGAATACATTTAAATAACCAACTAATAAGAATAAATACTACAGCTAGGCGTGGTGGCGCACGCCTTTAATCCTAGCACTTGGGAGGCAGAGGCAGGTGGATTTTTGTGACTTCAAGGCCATCCTGGTCTACAGAGTGAGTTCCAGGACAGCTGGGGCTACAGGGAGACCCTGTCTGGAAAAGACAAAAAAAAAAAAAAAATGAATAAATACTACTAAAGAAGAGCTATATTAAGACTTAATCATTAATAATCTAATACTCTTACTTAATCATTAATAATCTTACATGCTTTCTCAATACTGTACATCACTTATTACTTGTAATTAGAAAAACATTGGGCTTCCATTGTTATTTTAAATTTTATTGTTATTCTATGACATACATTTTTATTTTAAAATTTTTTTCCAACATTTTACTGAAATTTTGTAATTATCATAACAATATAATTTGATGGTATTTAGAACCCCTCCCCTATCATAGGCACTTCCCTTTACTGCCCCTACCCAATTTTATGTACACACATATATATATATATGTATATATATATATATATATATATTCTAATTAACCTACCAAGAATCTCAATTTTATTTTATTTTATTTTTTTGAGACAGGGTTCCCCTTTAGTCCCAGCTGGCCTGGCGCTCACTATGTAGACCAGGCTGGCCTTGAACTCACAGAGATCAGCCTGCCTTTGCCTCCCTAGTGCTGGGATTAAAGGAATGTGCCACCACACCCGGCTCTTGCCTGATTTTTATATTGGCAACTTCTCCCAAATGATCCTCCCTTCCTTATCACTAAAAATTATACCCTTGTTCCTTCTTCCCCAGAGATAAAGGAAAGATACAAGTTATAATTTTTCTTGGAATACTAATGACAAAAATTTATTTAGAGCTATTTTATCCCAGGCCCTGTGTTAAAGTGCTTTATAAGCAGCAGTTTATTTAATCTCACAAATATCAAGAGTGTTTGAATCTCCCTGGCAACTCAGTCTACACATGAGAAAACTGTGGTTCTGAGAAGTTTAACCAGAAGAGGAAGTGAAGACATATGCATGTATCTGAAATACAGAGACTGAGCTCTTGAGTGTACCATTCTGTCATGGATGGAACCTCAGAAGAAATTCAGTTTAATACCCTCATTTCCCAGATGAAGCCCCTGAGACCCAGAGTGGCTCTCCATCACACTATCCTGCATTCCCTTTCCCTCTAGCTTAATCCTGGGTTTCTGCTTTCCTCCTTTCCTCAATTTTGTGTACAAGAGGAGAATCTATAACAGGTTTGGTCTGGATATATTCCTCCCTACACATCGGTTTCTTTCTCCTTTGATGTAGCAACAGCAGCTTCCAGCATTGGATCCCCTGGGCTTAAGGCATCAGTCAGCTTCACAGAAGACAGTAAAGAAGAGAAGACAGAAATGCCCCCTTTAAAGAACCTTGCTAATGTCTTCCACTCTAAATTCACTCTTTCATTACTGAATAATACTTTAGAGACAACATTGAAGCCTCCAGTCAGGAAGGGCAAAGCCTGGCTTTCCAGGAGCAAAGTTTGGCCTCTGGCTGATTACAAGGCTGGAAGTGAATGAAGCACTTACATCTCTGTCTTCTCAGTTCACTCCTTTAATTAGTAGGGTTTTTCTTTTTCAAAAATTTTATCATCCAGAATTAAATAACACAACATGATAGTTTGATACACAAGTAGATTTTAAAGTGATTTTTTTTTTAAATAATTCACCCTTTCATGGCCTAAGTTCTCTTCTTTCTTCACCATAGAAATAGAGGAAATTTTATTAGCCAAGTGAAAAACTAGAGAAAATTTCTCTCATGTTTATTTGTGATTCCAGTGACCTTGAGACATATCAAGAAAAGACAGAGCAGGAGTTGGGGCTAGTCCTTCTTAGCTTAGATCATAATTGCTAGCATTCTAAATCTAAAATTAGAAGAAGAAAACAAAACACTTGTAATCAGTATCATATTTTCTCCTTTATCTATTACCTATATACATATCCATCATGAATTCATAAAAATCACATAAAAATACAATGTGTGGCCGAGTGTGGTGGTGCAGGCCTTTAATCCCAGCACTCAGGAGGCAGAGGCATGTGGATCTTGAGTTCAAGGCCAGCCTGCTCTACATAGTGAGTTCCAGGACAGCTTGGGCTACAGGGAGACCCTGTCTCAAAAAGACATAAATAATAAATAAATAAATAAATAAATAAATAAATAAATAAATAATGCAATGTGTGAATATGTTATATTGGTTCAGTTTTTTTATTTTATTTATTTATTTATGTGTATGAATATATTGTCTGCATGTAGGTCTGTGCACCCATGTCATGCAATGCCTCAGAGGTCAGAAGAGGCCATCGGATTCCCCTGGATCTGGAGTTATCCTGGAATTGGAGTTACAGACAGTTCTCAGCCGCCATGTGGGTGCTGGGGATCGAACCTGGGTCCTCTGAAAGAGCAGTCGGTACTCTTAACCGCTAGGCCATCTCTCCAGCCCTATTGGTTTAGTTTTATAAAAATAGGCTCTACTGTTAATTAGCTCTAAAAGAAGTCTCTTCCTAAAACTAAATGGCAACCTATATTCATTTATTTGTACATTTAATGATTACATATTTAGAAATGACAATGTGTCTATCACTGTCTGGGGCACTGATAATTTCCCAGGGGTCAAAACAGATGCCATGCCTACCTTCAAGGAGCTTGAGCTTTAGTGGATAAAGCAGACAATAAACAGGAAGCATAAATACACAGCATACTAACTAGCCTCAGGGAAAAGTGAAATAGCTAAAGACTATCTGAAGCAAGCAGATGGAGGAGTGAAGATGGCATGGCCAGGAAAACCTAATGGCAAGTTGATCCTTGAGTGAAAACAAAAATCAAGGGAGATAACAATAGATTGGGAAAGAGCAGAGCATAAAGTGAAGGGGAACTGATATCTCTGAAGACCAGCCTAGGAGCAGTCAAGAGGGAGGACTGTAGGAAGTACAATGTATACTAAGAGAGGCAAGAGATGATTTTTTTTTATTACATTACAGCCCAGGATGCACGTCCAGTGAGTGAGAGTCAAAGGACCGTACTGAGTTCGAGCAGAATTAACGAGGGTCGATTACTCATGCGTGTTCTGCCGTGTCGTGGTTGCTTTTTTTTTGTTGTCTTTTGAGATAAGGGTCTCCCTTAGCAAGCCTCAGCTGTCCTGAACTCCACTATGTAGACCAGAGCTGTCCTTGAACGTACAGAGACCACCGTGCCTCTCTGCCTCCCTTAGTGCTCGGGATTAAAGGCATGTGCAACCACCACCTGGCTCATATTTTACATTTTTACAGAGATGATATTTAATTAGAAGATCTACAGAATGGACAGAATGGTTTCAGGTCAAGGTGTTTCGTGTTTTTTTTTTTTTGGTTTTTTTTTTGGTTTGGTTTTTTTGTTTATTTTATTTTTTTTGGTCTTTTTTCGAGACATGGACTCCCTGTAGCCCCGCTGCTACTGGACCTCACTCGAAGACCAGTGCTATGGCCTGAACTCACTAAAGATCCGCCTGCCTCTCCGTCCCGAGTGCTACACGGATTAAAGGCGTGGCCGCCACCAGCACCCTATGGTTTTTGTAATCATCCAAAAGAGAGACCATGGTGAATTGAATGAGAATGTTGGAATGGAGCTATGTATATTGTTTAATTCTAGGGAAGTTTGGAAAAGAGATTGCTGATGGGACTGATAAGAAGTAGAAGAAGGAAATAGCTACAGTAGGAAACAGAAGAAAAATATATTGACAATTTCATAGACATGTCTAAAATATCCTGCTCCCATCCCACCAATACCATCCCACCATGACCTCCCCTCTCCCTATTCAGTCCTCATCCCATTTCCATGAGCTTTTGCTTTTGTTTTTGCTTCGCTGACCCACTGGGTTTAAAGAAGGCCACCTGTATGGGGATGAGTTGGGAGCTGTCCATTGGAGCAGGGGTAAATCAGGAGGATAACCTTCTAGAATTACAGATTAACTGGAAGGGGAAGGGTACAGGAAGGGCTGTGTATAATATTGTTTTTATTTGAACGAGTTTTTTTGTTTGCTCAGGTGGGGGAATCACATGGGGGTGGCTCATTTTTAACCTTGTTCAATTTAAAACATTCTATCATAAACAGTTGAAATGGAAGCCGGGCGTGGGCCACACGCCTTTAATCCTACCGCATTGAAGGCACAGGCAGGCAGAATCTTTGTGATGTTCCATAGGCCACCTGTCTAGCGAAGGAGTTCCATGAACAGCTGGGGCCAGGAGATCCCCTGTCTCAAAAAGACCAAAAAAAACAAACAAACAAACAAGAAACATGACAGGGGAATGTCAAGTGTATATATTAGAGCTGCGCAAGTCCTAATTGATTAGAAGAAGGTCTGCCAAGGGAAAGGAAGGAGGATTGGAGTCATTAGCATATAGATGAGGAAGAATCAGTAAAGGAGATATACAGAGAGATCAGAAAGTTGGAGGAAAACTAGAATTCTCAACTAGGTATTGCATTCTGAAAGCCAAATAAAGCAACTCTTCCAGTGAGGACAAAGTGAAATCAATAAATGTTGGTTGATTCCAGGCCAAGGAATTTAAGCCTGTGAATTGACGGTTATATTTATCAATGCAAGGTCACTGGTTGGCTTGAAAAATGTAGTGTTGGTGCAGTAGAGCAGTGAAGACCAACATAATTAGGAAGAAGGAATGACGATAATAAACCCAAACAATTATTTTTTAAGAAGATTTACTAAAAAAAAAGATGAGAGAAGAATGAAAGAAAAATTAGGTCCAAAATTTTTTGAAAACTAATCGATGTAAGTCAGGGACAGAGTACTGTCTTAGCATTTAGCCTAGTTTATCCCCAGGCACAGAAAGAAGAAAGAAGATGAAATAAAGAAAGAAAAGAAAAAATAAAGAAAGAAAGAAAGAAAGAAAGAAAGAAGAAAAAATGAAGAAAGAAAGAAAGAAAGATAAAGTTAAAAGTAGATAGTTTGTACAGAAATTAAGAAATGCAACATGGTGTTTGGGTTCTTCTAGAGATTGAGACTTTGAACAACAAAACTGTACTGATATTGGACAGAGGGGAAACACTCAAGATAGCTCTCTCTGAGCAAAGCTGAAGGGATGAAATCAAATAGTGGGCCAATAACAGAGCATCACATTACCCAGGAACTTATTGGAAGTGAAAATTACTTTGCTCTGTGCGGCAGCCAAGTCAGACTCTTGTGTTGGTGCCTAGGAATCTTTCTAGCTAATTCTTATGACAATAATCTGAATGATACTGACTTCTTGCATCAGAGAAAGATCAATCTAGTCTAATTTCAGAACATAGAAATACACCATGGATGTCAGGGGAAAAGGTAGAATGGTCAGGTAAGTGTGGTAGGCAGCTGTGGTCATACAATAATATGGATTTATCTTATAATTGTTTTAAGTTTTCAGTAACAGAATAATAAAAAAAAGCATTATTTACCCCTTTTCTTTGACTTGGTGCTCAACTAATAGCCCTGCAGTGGCAGAGTGAGTTGGGTCTCATTTCTATGAAGCTAACGATGTTTCCTCAACACTACAGGGCTCGATTCTAAAGTATATCCTTCCTAAGCTCAACTCTGACTATCTAAAAAGTCATATACTTTCTGATATTTTATGTTTATTTATTTTTTTTTTATGTATTAATTTTTTATTTATGTGTTATTGTATGTAATAAATAAAGCACATCTACTCTTGTAAGATCGCTTAGCGTAAAGATCACATAGAGCCTTGGACGAGATAGTGTTTAACAGATGCTCTGAGGATGTCCGATCCCCAGCACACATGGCGGCATGGAACAGTCTGAACTCCAATTCAGGAAAACTCCAGATTTCCAGGGATCACGACAGTCTCCATCATTAGACGCGTTCTTCCATGCACAACGGGTGCACCACACTTGCAATGCAGACAGTACTTATAACATACAGAAACATTTAAAAAAAAATAAAGCTACTCCTCTGTCTCATCAGCCGCCAGATTTATCATTTCTTACCAAATATATGGTTTACCAACTTTTTGAATGCCTGATATGTTACGAAGTTTTGAATATATCTTTTTTTAAAATTCTTTATCTTTATTATTGTGATATAATGTGTGCTGAATGTATAGTCTGCTGTACGTAGTGCGTGTCATGCGGTGCCCATAAAGGTTAGAAGAGGAGTCAAAGTCCAAATCGTGCTGAAACATGAGTTACAGATACTTGGTGGTCCACCATACTGGACGGTGCCTGGGAATTGAACTCTGTCCTATCAGAAAGAAAGCCCCCCCCCCCCAAAAAAAAAAACATCNTTCCCTTGGCACCCGCCACCTCCTCGGAACACTTGGTTGCCCTGGAGCCCCGTGGCTTGCGCATGCGCAGAGTAACATCACTGTTGCAAGGAAGAGTTCATTTGGGATCTTCTGAATTCCTGGGAACTTCTTTGGATTTAACAACTGATAACTCCTCTCATTCATTTCCCTGCCCCAAGGAGAGAATCCCTGAGTGATTCAAGGAAAACTCTCTGGAGCATTAGGTCCCTCTACAAATTTCACAAGGCAAAATGGCTTGGGTAATTTATGTATTCATTTAGGGGCTGGAGAGATGGCCTAGTGGTTGAGAGCGCTGACCGCTCTTACAGAGGACCCGGGTTCGATCCCCAGCACCCACATGGCGGCTGAGAACCGTCTGAAACTCCAATTCCAGGAGAACTCCAGTTCCAGGGGAATCCGACACCCTCTTCTGACCTCTGCGGCATTGCACGACACGGGTGCACACACTTGCATGCAGACAGTACATTCATACACATACAGAAATAAATTAAAAAAAAATTAAAAGCTACTCTCCTCTTCTCAGCAAGCCCCAGTTTTATCATTTCTTACCAAATATATGGCTACCACTTTTTGAATGCCTGATATGTTACAGTTTTGAATATATTCTTTTTAAAAATCTTTTATCTTTTATTATTGTGATATAATGTGTGTGAATGTATAGTCTGTGACCTGTGTCATGCGGTGCCCATAAAGGTTAGAAGAGGATGTCAGATCCCAATCGCTGAAACATGAGTTACAGATACTTGGTGGTCACCACTGACGGTGCTGGGAATTGAACTCTGGTCCTCAGCAAAAGCAACCATCTCTCCAGCCTAAATTCCCAAATGTATTCTCTTATCCAGTTCAAATAGCAGTTTCACGTAGGTACTTTGGTCCCCATTTTAGAGATTAAAAAAAAAAAAAAAGTGGAAGCACAGAAAAAATAACAGACAATGTCACCTTGCTGACAAGTGCACAAGGAATCTTGAGAACTACCATCAAAACTGCCTTTCAGTGCTACAGTAAGAGAACTGCTTCTTCCTTTGTTTTTCTTGGAATTTTGAGACAGGATCTCTCTGTCTCTTCAGCTGGCCTGGAATTCACTATGTAGATCACCCTGGGCTTGATCTCACAGATATCCTCCTGTCTCCAATTCCTGAGTACTGGGCGTTAGGTTATAATGGCACAAAGCCCCAGTAAAAGGCACAAAGCCCCAGTAAAAGGCACATGTGGTCTAGTCACTTTGGGAACATTTACTTCAGGAATTGTCAGGGCTGACTACCTGTTGGCACTGGCACCTGGTGGGGTAGCGGCAACAGCAGTAGCAAGATGGTGACTGGCACCCACCCATTTACAGCTGTGGGGCAGGACCTCAGGTACAGGGGAAGGGGTCAGAAGATTGACAGCCTCTGGAGGAATTGGATATGTGTCTCCCTTGGAATTCTGGGAAGCCCAGATTTAACACTGGGATTAAAATTGTGTGCCACAGTAGGTAGCCAAGGGGTGTTTCTTTGTGTTCATTCTACCTCATTTCCACCCAAAATTCAGATAATCTCCCAAATTATTTCAACAGTGGTGCTTTGTCTTTTAACATTCTTTTATTTAATGCTGCTCTTTCTATTTTTCCAAATTCAATTGTTGCTTATTTGAAGATGCCTAGTGGTTTCTCTTGTCCTTTCTGGATTAACTCTCCTTTTAACCATTCAGCACCTAGTTCTCATTAACCATAAATATGAAAACACACCCACACATTAAGCCCCCAAATTAGAAAGTATGTTTTGAGGATTAAAGTAGCACTAAACTTTTGCACTATAAATCAAAGGAAATATTTCCAATGATAGAGTATACCCATAAATATTTCCAATTATAAAGCATGCCTATAAATATTTCCAATGATAGAGCATGCCTATAAACCTTCCTCACTTAATATTTATTTGTAATTAATTATTTATTATATAGGTCTCTCCTGAATTATCTTCTAGAAGATAGACAGACAAGCATTAAAAAAATCTAATGAGTAACTGGATTAATCAATGTCATTCAGCATTGCATTAGCCATAATGCATTGTTGAAGGCTTTATAGTTTCCAATTCATTACAAAACTATGAAAAAGAATATTTTTTGTGGTCAGGCCACCTTTTGTATGAGATTACTAGATTATTAGAAATTATACTTATTGTTTACTCGAGGTACAGATTGTTTGTGGTTCATTTTTAAAGAACTGCATAGGTAATGCATCTATAAATGTCTTTAATTAAACTCTTAATACCCCAGATAATTAATATTCTATAAAATATTTTTATTTATGTTTGTGTATTTCATATATAATTTCTCAGTCCAATTGAGACACATTCCCTTTTCCATGTCCCCCACCCCAGTTCATGCATTTTGCCATACATATCTTGCATCTTTTTCTCAGTCTTTTGAAAGTTTTTCTCTGCAGAGGTTTATTGTTTGGGCAGAAGTTAACTGTTTCAGTCAGTTCTTTGACCAGTCCTTTTGTCGTTGTTGTTCCCTCCCATTTGTATTGCTCCAAAATATGCCTATATATACATCACATGTATGCCAAAATTATGACCTCTGAAAATAAACTGTATATTAATTCCAAAATATGTTTAGGGGTTCACATTTTTCCCTTTAATTTTATATTACTCTAAAATATACATACCCACAATATACCACAATAACAAAGTCTGAAAATAAGGGTAAGTTAATTGTGCTGTTATAATGTGAGTCCCTTAATTAATATGTTTATTAATTTGAGATAAAAAAAGAAATATATCATTAACATTGCTCAGCTTGCCTTTCAAGGCATTTGGTGCTAGCATCCACAAATAAGGGATACCATTCGTCCTTTGTTTTCCTGGGACTGTGTTACTTCACTTAGCATAATGGCTTCGAGTTCCATCCATTTACCTGCAAAATTCATGATGTCATCTTTCTTTACTGCTGCATAGAATTCCATTGTGTAGATGGACCACAATTCCATTGTGTAGATGGAACCAGTTGAGGGACACTTGGGTTGCTTCCAGATCTTCACATATAAACATAGATGTGCATGTATCTCTGCAATAGTCTTGTGGGTATATACACAGAAGTGGTATGACTAGGTCAGGTGGTAGGCTCATTTTCAGTTTCTTAAGAGTTCTCCACACTGTTCTCCACAGGGGTTGCATGAGTTTACATTCCCACCAGCAGTAGATGAGTGTTCCCCTTTCCCCACAACCTCTCCAGTATTTGGTATCCTTTGTTTTCTGGATCATAGCTAGTTCTACTAGAGTAAGATGAAATCTTAAGGTAGTTTTCATTCAAACTCCCTTAATTATTAGCAATGTTGAACACTTTTTTTAAGATGTTTCTCAGCCATCTCTATTTCCTCACTTGTGAAGTTTCTGTTCAGCTCTTCACTTTATCTTTTGAGTGGGTCATATGTTTTCTTCCTACTTTGTTTTTTGAGTACTTTATATACACTTTGGATGTTAATGCTCTGTCAGATGTATCACTGAGCTTATTTTTTTGCACAGCTGCTGTCTGCCAGGTAGTTTTAAGACAATGTTTCCTTAACCATTATTTTTTTTATTTATGCAGGTAAAATTATTCTCACTAAGTCATGCAGATTGCATGGCCTTGGTAAAATAACTTTTTTCCTGAGCTTCAGATTAGGGCACATCACTGTTTTGTGACACTCTGTCAATAGACGGCTCACATTGGGTATGTAGCAAGGAATTCATTGTGTTCTCAAAGTCATGATTCTCTCTGTATTTCTCATCCTAATGAATCCTGACCACTCCCCACAGTTAGACTTAAAACTTCTGCTGGTCACTTCTTCCTCACTTGTCATGTCTACCACATTGCTAAGTGCTACTACATCTCCCAGAAATCTTAATGGAATCTATCCTTATGACTGCCATTGATTGTTTCTTCTTCTAGGACCTCACTATCTCTTACATAAACTGTGGGAGTATATGTCTAGTCGAAGTTCTGATTGTTCTCCTGGAAGCCCCTACATGTCTATAGTTCATCATAAAAATGTCAAAGTGATATTTCACATAAAACTGATAACATCACCACTTTACATTAAACCTTTGCATTACACACAAGATGAAATTTAGTCATACTTAGGTGGCCCTGAAGTCTTAGATCTGTCCACGGTTACTATTTCCAGACTTGGCTCTTGTGACTTTTTCATTACCATTCACATTATGCTATGGGAATTCTGAAACCAAGGGGTTTCCTCTCCTAAATTTATATGGAAATTTATGCTGCTAAATTTATACGGAAAAATTCTCTCCTCTATCTATAAACTAGGACTCAATTTTTAAAATGGAAATTACTTTAATAGATTATGAGAGATAAGAATACTATGAGCTATTTAGCTCTTTGCAAATTATAGTTATTTTTATTTCCTACAAGTAATAATCATTGTAATTTGAATTTTGCTACTTCAAAATGTAGCTTGTAAACTTCCCCTAACAACACAAGATTTCACTGTTTTATGCTGTTCATAAACATTTCTGAATCATATACTTTGACTACTGTTCTTCGTTAGTTCTTTCATCGCTATTTGCATCTCTGGGAAAATAAAAACATTACATTTGTACTGATTTTCTTCCTTTCTTCCTTTCTTTATAATTTTAAAATAAGAGCGCTGTTCTCTGACATTCAATTGTATATTCTTCATAAGATGCTATTGTTGACTGATAGTTTATTAATAAGTACAATTACCTTCTACCACATAGCATGTTAGATTATCGAGTAATTACATGTATATTAATTTTCAATTTTTGATATTAAACTTTGGTAAAGCTATCCTTCTCCTTTATTAAACTTGGATAGAATTCCAGGTGTGTTTTCAAACACTGATATTTCTAAATCTACTTTGCATTCTTTCATTACCAGGCTGAAATACTAGTAAAATTTCACAGCTCTTCTTTTTTTAAATTTTTAAAAATTTTATTTATTTATTTATGTGTATGAATGTATTGTCTGCATGTAGGTCTGTGTGCCCATGTCATGCAATGCCGCGGAGGTCAGAAGAGGTCGTCGGATTCCCTGGAACTGGATTTCTCCTGGAATTGGAGTTACAGACGGTTCTCAGCCGCCATGTGGGTGCTGGGGATCCAACCCGGGTCCTCTGCAAGAGCAGTCAGTGCTCTTAACTGCTAGGCCATCTCTCCAGCCCCTCCACAGCCCTTCTTATCTAGGCTCTTTGCTACTTTGTGCAGAGGCATTAATTAATTAATTAATTAATTAATTAATTAATTTATTTATATGTCGTGCAATGCCGCGGAGGTCAGAAGAGGGTGTTGGATTCCCCTGGAACTGGAGTTTTCCTGGAATTGGAGTTCCGGACGGTTCTCAGTTGCCATGTGGGTGCTGGGGATTGAACCCGGGTCCTCTGCAAGAGCAGTCGGTGCTCTTAACCGCTAGGCCATCTCTCCAGCCCCGAGGCTTTTTTCTTATATATAGGCCTCCCCAAGAGGGAGCGCCTTTTCCTCCATTGAGCCATCCTCAGCAGCTGTGCTGCATCTGCACTGATGCCCGTCAGAGCGTGCTCGGCGGTCCAGGACAAACAAGCCTTACTACAAAGCATTACAGGCTACACTTGAATCTGAGAACCAACATCAAATCAAGGTGCCCTCCCGTTGTTTCTATGTTAGATTAAAGTTATGATTGAAGATTAAAAAAAAGAAAAAAGATCTTTTCTGAGAACAGATTGTAGACTTACACTGTAAATATGCATCTCTTTCCTTTGTATTAAATATATTTTCTTTATTAGTCCTTTCAAAGCTTATGATATGCCTACATACATTGGATAGATAGATAGATAGATAGATAGATAGATAGATATAGATAGGTAGATAGATAGGTAGATAGATAGATATAGAGATATATACACACACATACACAAATTTGTGTACTTGAGTGTGAATATGTATGTTTGGCTGAAAATCTCAGATACAAATAGAATTCTTCTAAGGAATAAAAATGATATTTTCCTGTTCTGTCATCCACTCCTTTCCAATCAAATTTAATCTAAGAGAAATTTAATCTATCCATATTTCCCCTCAGGTCTTTTCTCTATAGTTTTAGTAGATATATCAATACAAAGAAATGACTCCGAATTGTTCCATTTGAAACCTCAGATTTGAACACACACCATTTGTAGTACTTGTAGAAAGAAATGTAATGAGATTATACCTAAATTCTAGATTCAGTCCATCATACTGGCAAATACATGAGTCTAATAAGCATATTACTGAATTTTAGGGCCTTAGGCAGCCTAGAATTCAACACTCACATTTTATAGGAAAACATCAAAACCAAGGAAGATTATGTCACTAGCTGAGAATCCAGCTAACAAGAACCAGAACCAGATCCTCACAGTTCCCAATTCTATTTTTGATAGATCACACATTTCTCAGGTCACAGATTTGCAATATCATTCTGTCCTTCCTCAGAGTGAAAATAGAGTTAGCCAAGTTTGCTGTGTGCTTGAACACCTATGAAGCGGACCATGTGCTCTCAAAGGCAAAGGTGGAAACATGAATGTCTATAACAGAAATTTCTCTTCAAGGCCAGCTCTTCTGTTTGTTCAGGTGTAAGGTGCCCGAAGGCAAGGATTGCACAGGCAGTAACTATTAATCTTTGGCCCTGCTTTTAAAGCCATGATACTTATTTTAGGTTGCTGTTAGAACAAATGATCTCCTAGTCTCGCTAGCTGACCATTTTGGAAATTATTTGCAAACTGTTTTCCTGTTCTACAGGCACTCTGCCCTTGCCCAGAGACATCTGTATATATTAAGTTTGGTGCTTGAAATGTGCACTTTGGCAGGTCTCCATTTAGAGGCTTTTCCCTCTCCTATGAAAGATAAAGAGCAACTGATTACACTTACAGGAATCCCAGAGGAAATGGGCTGTGTTCCTGGTAACAGGGTAGTGAGGCTGGAAAAGATCCCTCTTCCTTTGCCCTCCATCCCCAGCTCTGAGCATTACCAACACAACTCTATCAAGAACATTTCGTTTGATGATCTATGTAGGAAAGTGTCCTAGAAGGGAGGAGAAAGAGGGCAGGGCCCTTGCCGTGAGGCTGAGGGAAGGAGGTTCTGTGAGCTCTGCCTGGTGATTAGAGCTGGGCTGTTGATCTCTTTTTGTGCTGTAGATGTGGCTTGCTGCAGTCACGCCTCCCGCTGCCAGCCTCAGTGCCGGGATCCTAATCAGTCACTATGAAAACTCATTAGCCTCACAGCAATGAGCCCTCCACTGCTGAAGCTTGGCGCTGTGCTCAGCACCGTGGCAATGATCTCCAACTGGATGTCCCAAACTCTCCCATCCCTGGTAGGATTGAACACCACAAGGCTGTCGACTCCAGATACCCTAGTAAGTTACTCTGTTGGGTTTGGCCATCTTGGGAATTAACTGTCTGAAAAGAGTGGGTGATGTAAATTTCAAAGGCTGAGATGTTAGTCCTCTTTTTATAGGTCGACTTCAAAGATAGAATATCTGTGTGATAACTTTACTTGTGCATATTTATTAAGATTTTAGACCAAAAAAAGAGAGAAGGAACTACTGAGAAATCAGTTATAAAAAGCAAGACTGGTCTCATTACTTTTTTAAGAATGAAATGATTGTATTAATTTGAGTTTTGGAAAGGTTCTTAAATATGCTTTCTTTCTTATAATGTCTGTGAAACCTCTGTAATTTTTCCTACAGAACAAACTGTGAAGAACAGTGTCCCTAATATTCTTGTAAAGCAATGCCTAAGGTTGTTTGTAATTAATTCTGTCAGATGAGCCAACTTCTTTTAAGGATAAATGAATTTTTAAAAATAACCTCAGCAATTTAAAGCCTTCCAAGAAGATATTTAAGACAGCTAAGGAGTATGAGCTACAAAAGAACTTACTTGGTAGAAACTTCACCCTTTAGTATTTAGTACTATACAAAGACTTCCTATCATGAATAGTCTTGTATAGTCTTCATTCAATATAAACTGAATGATTCTTAATCTTCCCTATATTTTAGTTAAGTCTTTTCTGGTAGTTTGAAGTAAGTTTTCCCCCACCACGCACTGAAATAATATTAAGAAAAGTAAATACTATCGAGTTTTCAAATGAAAAGTTAAAAAAAAATTTTTTTTTTGGTCTTTTTCAGACAGGGTCTCCCTGTAGCCCCAGCTGTCCTGCTCACTCTGTAGACCATGCTGGCCTTGAACTTAAAGAGATCCGCCTGCCTCTGCCTCCCAAGTGCTTGGATTAAAGGCATGCGCCACCACACCGCCTTGAAAAGTTAAAAATTTAAGTTATAGGAATATTCTGGGGAAAGAAAGCCCCCAATTTCCCTGCTAACAAACAAAGCACAGAAGAAAATAAAATTGAAACTTTTATCTTGTAGCTCATTCATTGGGCCATGAACATAAGCCCTCTATTTTAAGAGTTATTTGCAGTTTCTAATAATAGCCTATCAATCAATGTATAATTAACTGTGTGGTATACTGAATTAATTACATAATTTGTCAGTTTCCACTAGTGCTTGGGCACCAGCAAAGAACATGGGAGTTAGAGTTGAACTGCCTTCACATTCTTACCTACCTAGAGTCGCTCTTGGTATTTCAGCTCCTGTTGGCTTGAGATTCTCTTCCTTACCTGTGATTTATGCAGAATCTGGAAGCTGTGAAGCCAGGGGGACTAGTAGTTATAAAGACAGCACTGTGTGTCATCAGTATACTTTCATACAACAAAGAACTTTGCATTATTTAATATTAACGGAGCCATCTATTTTCAAGGTTTTGAAAACATAGCTGTTGAATTAACTCTTTCAAAAAGATGATTCTAAACCAACAAATTAATGAATGAGTTCTCTATAAAATTTGACCCATTAATTCTCAGTTGTAAACTCTTTCATATATGGAGACATTGATTTGGCTGTTTTCTGTTACCACTAAATAAAGTCAAATTGTCAAAATCATACATTATTTCTTCAGGACATCCGGCTATCTTTTAGGTTTAAAGTGTATAAAATCTGATTAATAATTTGTCAGTCAAAATATAAAACTATATTGTATATATGTATATAGTCTAACACATTCTTGCTTTGAGTGACCTTCTTTGGCATACAAACAAAAACCTAGACAATTCTAAAAGTTTCACTATGTTTAATAATCATATATTAGTAAATAGTATAGAATAGTATTTTATAGGGTAAAGAAAGGTTCAATTGCAAAAGCTTTATTTTATTTTTGGATGCTTCAAAGAAAATTAATGCCTACTACCTAATTATTCAAGGTGATTTTTCATAACTTAGAGTCCCTATGGGGAAAATGAATAAATTAATGTTTCTTAGATAAACATAAAATGTTGATGCTGGAAAGGTACAAAGGACCTTAGAAACATTCTGGTCTGGCTATGTTCACACTATCCATTAGAAACACTGTCGGGTGGGGCATGGTGGTGCATGCCTTTGATCCTAGCACTTGGGAGGCAGAGGCAAGTGGATCTCTGTGAGCTCAAGGCCAACTTGGTCAACAGAGTGAGCTCCGGACCACCTGGGGCAATAGGGAGACCCTGTCTCACAAAAAAATTTCTTTTTTTTCTAAAAAAAGAGCAACACTGTCTATTGTTTGCTTATTTGTTTGTTTTGCAAATTAAATCTCCAATTATATGTTCAGAATGCTTTTGTATTAAAGTTGATGAGGAAATGTAATATGTGAAGCAGGTCATAGGTCAAATACCAAAAAGTGGGAGAAGACATCTGCTGGGCTTCTACCATCTGCTTGCTTCCCACAGAGTCAAACCCTTGCCCCTTTGAATATACTTCACAGAAGCCTACAGCTCTGCCATTTAATTGGAGTTTTGATTCATCTCACCAAACTTCATTGTATAAGAGAGAAAGCTGCCTCAGAATGTTTAAGTGATCAATCAGATTTCTACCAGTTGGCTAACAGCAGTGACCATGTAGAACCAAGCCTTAAGACTACAGTCCTGGCTGGTCCTCTCCAGTGTCTCCTTTGCTAGTCCTTACTCTTCCTTCCTTCCCAGTTCTCTTTGCCTTACTAAAACTTCCCTATGTCTCTGAACTCTTCTCTGTGTCTCTCTAACACACTTATACTCCTATCTTTTAAAATATGTTTCCGGGATGGAGAGATGGCCTAGCGGTTAAGAGCGCCGACCGCTCTGCAGAGGACCCGGGTTCAATCCCCAGCACCCACATGGCGGCCGAGAACCGTCCAAAACTCCAATTCCAGGAGAACTCCAGTTCCAGGGGAATCTGACACCCTCTTCTGACCTCCGCGGCATTGCACGACACGGGTGCACAAACTTGCATGCAGACAGTACATTCATTCACATACAGAAATAATAAAAAAATTAATAAAAAAAAATTTTAAATATGTTTCCTTATCTCATTGGCTTCACAGAGAAATAAGCAAAGCTGTAAAACTTAACTGCATGCGAATCATTCCCAAAGTTCTTGCATAAAGAAGGAAAGGAATTCCTTGGAGACATTTTAAACATCATGGGAAATTATTGAAGAGGGCTTTCTGAACAGGGGATTTTTTTTTCCTACTGGCTTTCAAATAATTCTTTAGGGAATCTTGTTACTGTTTCCATATAGTGTTCTGGCTAGGCAATTCCTTTGATGAGGGGTACATACTTTTCTGGTTAGGGAGGTAATAAAAGTAGTAAGCCAGCTGTCATCATCAATTTTTCTACTCATGTTCTCACTCTTATGTTAATCAGTGTGAATGAGATGAATCTGCAGCTAGGCAGACATCATAAACACACACACACACACACACACACACACACACACACATTAAAACTGAAATGCAGAGCTACACAAATATAAGCACAACTCTAGCAAAATAATTTCAAATGACCTAAAGAAGATGAAATGAGAAAGAGTATTTATCATTATGAGACAATTAAATTAATTTTTGGCAGGTGCCTGTCAAATAGTTCACATACATTTGATTGTTCAGAGCTAAAAGAAGTTTCAAACTTCCAGAATGCTGTGTACCAGGAACTAGTTAAATGCAACTCCTTATTAAGGGATAAAACCCTTCTCATTTCCCTTCAACCTTTGGAACACCCTTTTGTTTTTGTTTTGGCTTTTGGTGCCTCTTTTTCCTCTAAACTCTGGAAGTAGGCCTTTGGGGGGAACTGGCATCTGAGGGGAGGCCTCTTTGGCTTTCTGAAAGCTCAGGCACCCTCTGGCGCTTCTTTCTGATGCAGAATCGTTTCCCCTGGAGGCTGAGCTTCTGAGAAATCCCTCATGCTGTGAAAGCCTCACCAGGAATAACCTGGAAAAGAGCAATTAAAAAAGCAGAGTGTTCTGCAGGCACTGTTCTCAAATAGCCAGCCCTGCCGCTGTGGTAAGAAGAGGAGTGGAAGGGACCTGTGGGCATAAGGCATTTGTTTTGCTGCATTTCATCTGGTGTCTTCTCATATATAACAACTTTGATGAGTGAGTCAATTTAAAGTTCTATAATACCCTGAAACAAACTGTCAACGCCTTCTAAGCTTCTTAGCCTCAGTTATCCAATCTGATTTGAGTCCTGAATAAAGACATCTGACTTCACTAGGTTCTACTAATTTAGAAATTGTTTGTTTTGAATTGTTTCATTTCTCCTTGTTTTTGTTGTTTTTTGTTTTTTGTTTTTTATTGAATTTTTCAATTTTCTTACAATATAGTTCGAGGGCATTTAGATCCCCTCCCATCCACATCCATACCTCGCCGCACTGCCTTGACTTCCACCCAATTCCATGAACTCTCTTCCATATATAACGTGGCCTGTATAGTATGGTTTGTGTCCCCCAATGTCTTTCAGTATGGATCTATCCACTGAGCCCACCAAAGGTTCCAATCTTGCAAGACACTGTCTTTCCCACTTTCAGTAGCCATCAATTTCCAGAAGTTCCCTAGGTTGTGATGGGATTTCTTACTCATTTCCCCTTTGTTCTTGCTGTGACCATTGCAGGGGGGAGTTCATATGAATACATGACCAGTTGTCTGGAAGACTTTGTTCTCTCCGTCATCTACTCTCTCTGCATCTTACAGTCTTCGGGTCTCATTATATAGCTCTGGCTGGTCTAGAACTTGCTATATAGAACAGGCTGGCCTCAAACACAAAAATCAACATTCTTTTGCCCCTAGAATGCTGGGATTAAAGGCTTGCACCACCATACTAAGCTGTTTTGTTGTTGTTGTTGTTATTGTTGTATTTCAGTGTTGAGGATTGAGCTCAGGGTCCTGTGCATGCCAGGCAAGCGTGTAACCACTGAGTTACCTCTCCAGATGACTTCAGAAGATTTTTATATGATTTTTTCTCTCTCCCAAATCCTTAGACAAAGTCCATTTTATGATAGGGCAACTGAGTGAATTACTGAGTTTCTGTCACTCCAGAGTGACAGAAAATGTGACCATTGGCTATATAGAGAAGTGGCATGCAAGGAGAGTAATGTGTTCTTTTCTAAGTCCTGAAGCAGTAGTATGAAAAATTCCAGAGAGAGAAGTTCAGACCAGACCCCGAAATTTTCCACAGTGGGAGGGCAGCAGAGGAAGTACTGAGTCCCAGCCAGATGGAACTCAAATGAAAGCACAGAAATGAGTGCACAAACTTTCAGAGTAGAAAATGTGACTAAATAAGACTGCTGAGTCCCTTCCCAGCTCTAACTCACTAGGATTTCAAAACAATATGAGCAGAGGTGACCACCCTGAATTTGATGATGCTTTTGTCCTTTTGAGCCGAATGGCTTCATTTTAATGGCTGTGGTAGGCTTTTTCCCCCTTAAAGCCTGGAGTTTCCCTTGAATGAGGAATATTTACTTGCTTCTGTCCAGAGAACTCTTGTAATAGCAGGAAAACTGCTAAGGAGTGACAGTGTTATTAACACATCCTCCAAAGCATAGCTTCTTCTAGCTTGATCTGTCAACCTCTCTCTTATTCCTGTTCTCACATTTTCCTTCCTGTATAACTAAAGCCATGAATGAGTATGCTAAACCCCATTCCACTCTCCAGTACAAAATGCATCTTTACATGAGAAATTTAGAAGGGGTTTCATCTCAGGTATTATGACTCAGATCAAATAGATTATAATAAACTGATTTTTTATTTCTGGTTCGCATCTCCTATGTTTACATCATTATTAGTAGCTTGATCCCTTATTTCTTTTTAGCTTGGTCTTTACTTTTGTGAAATGCTTACAAACTCAGCATGAAACAAAATCTAACAATGTCCAACCCATTGATTTTCTTCTATTAAAGGATTGGGATCTTTTCCTTCACTTCTCATGTGATCTGGGCTCCAGTAAATGAGGGTAGTACCTTCTGCAGGAATCCTGCGTGTTGCCTAGTCTTTACTCTAACTGCTCCTCCAGGGGACAGTGCCCAATTGTTTCCACACAGGATAACTCCCTCTATCTGCTGGGCATCATCAACTGCTAAGGGGTCAGGCTCCTCTAGAGCCTTGCTTTTTATTACAGAGGCTGGACATGCATGATCAAGCTACATTTATCCATAGGACGAACATAAAGAACTCTGGGTTGATATTTGTGGAAAATCGATATAAGTTTTATATATGGCATCTACTAAGTTGTGGCTTGGAAAAAATTGCTTAACTAGTTTGCATTTTTGTGTCCTTGTAAGTAATATAAAATGGTGTCTATTTATAAGGGTAGTTGGTACCAAAGAAATGAATCTGATTATAAAAAATATAATTTTATAAAGAAAAAACTGCTGAAATGCAAGGTGTTTTGTTTGATATTTACTTCTGTTTTCCAAGATACTTTGTTTTTGATAAGAAATCCTTAAGGTTTTGGAGGATTCCCAGAAGGTAACTTTATGTTTACAAAGCATAGTTTGCAATTAAATTAAAATCAAAGAACCTAGACTTGAGATACAACTATTAAAATGATTGTTTTAATTCTCTTATTTAGAACACTCTTAAATATTTTATGAGTGTTATAATATTCAAAACTGCTAAATAGTTCTTCTAATTAACACAAAAGGTTCAAAGAGAACTGTATCAATAATTACTGTGCTCCTTGGATGCTTTAGATAGTTAGCAATAGGCTATATTCACTTTCCTGATCCAGGTACTGGGCTTCCCCATAGTCAGAAAGAACTGTTGGGTCTCTATCATCATGTATTAAGGGGGATCAAATTAACCGATAGTGCAATATGGTGTTTAAAAATTCATATTCAAAATCAGACTGTACAAGTTCAAAGGTCTGCTGATTATGCTCTGCATAACCCTGGACAAGTAATCTTATACCTAAGTCTCAGTTTTTCCATCAGTAAAATGGGCAGAATAGCATCACCTAGACCTCAGAGTTATCAAGCTATTCAGAGAAAATATATCACACAAACCTCCCATCAGCAGCTGGAGATCCATGCTGATATCTCAATCATTGCTATGTAAATCAGATAGAAACATGTCTCTTTTCATGGATATTCAAAAATACCTAACTGTGCCACTCCATCTGAGATCCGAGTTAGTTTTACTTCTGTTGTCTTTTTGAGGCTGGTTGGGAAACTTAAAAATGAGAACTAAAGTGCTTATAAAACTTTTATGTTTATCATTGGCTCTGACACAGAAGTCTGTATCAAAATTTACAGGACTGTTAAGCATTCATGGTTCATACTCTAGTTTTCCTCTTATATTGCATTTGTTCACCCAAAAAATAAAGATCGTTTTTAGTATAGATGTTCCAGAATAACTAGTCAAGAAGGGCACGAGTCTTTGATCATTTTACAAGAGGACAGTTGGAAGTACAAATGTGAATGGAGCATCAGTTTCAGGAGAATGCGAAATGACCATCCCTCCCTGCTTACCTTTCCTACCTGCCTCAGTGCAGAGAGTGGGGTCTCCTAGCCCTTAATAATAAGCTGACTCTACTTAGCCTGACACTCAGGAGGTGTTTGCACTTCTGTTAAAATATTTTAATATGATAATTGGGTGGCCTTGCTCCTCTATCCAAATCTAAATTTATTCTCATGCCAAGCATTAATTTTGTGGTGTATTTAGATTTGTGTCCAATATTAGAAGTTCAGAGTGCCCATATCCAGAGACATTAATCTCACATTTTTGTGCATTTTTGTGCATCTTAAGCCCCCAATTATATCATAAAACTATTCTGCTTTGCTGTCTCTATTTTCATCCTTTAGGTAATCCCTTCATGTTTCTTTTGTAACCCAAAATGGATAACTTAATTCCAGTTACTATCTTATATAATTGTAATATACATTTCAAATAATATCTTTTTATTCTAACTGAATATTCAAGAATAGGATCTAGAGGGGATATGTTGCATAGAAAGAGAATGTATATTAAGAAGTTTAGCTACTCAAGAATAAAAAGGCAGCATAGGAATTGTCTTTGGAACAAAACTTTGATACAAGGAGACTAAAAGTTAGGTCTGGCACCATTTGCTTTTCATAATAGGCAAGGACAAGGATTGTTAACATATTTCTGAGTTTCTTGAGTTAATAGTTTATGACTTCACCAACATATGTTTACTATGCATCCTGTATTGATTATTGCTAAAACCCTCAAGAAGGAAAGGACCTGCTCATTGGTTTTTGGTTGGTATGTAATGAGATGAGACTTAGGGCAGAAAAAAAAACAGGTGATTAGAATTTGAATCTATTGCCCATTCTGCAAAGTGAGAACATTGCTGCATTGCATGATTCTTTTTACCTCTGTATCAACAAGTCATTGGAGGTAAACAGTCTACTGGAGACATGGCTTGACCTTGAACAGGTCTTGTTCTTCAGCCTTTTCTGCTCTGATGAAGTGGAAGAATGCATAAAAGATACAGTAAGCCATCAAAAAAAACAAAACAAAACAAAACAAAACAAACTGCTGTAAATCAGAAACACTTTATAATGGAAAATTGAGATAAGCTATAAAAATGAAAATTTCAAGTGTGTTAATTCAGGCACATCTAATTTAAACAACTTAAAGTCTGGTCATCAGAAAATTCTCCCCCTACCATGGGATGAAAGTACATTTCTTCTGTGTATATTATTTAAAAATCTACTGTGATTCTTCTTGAAAAAGAAGCCATTAATGAGATAAAAATAAGTATACCTGGGCCGGGCGTGGTGGCACATGCCTTTAATCCTAGCACTTGGGAGGCAGAGGCAGGTGGATCTTTGTGAGTTCAAGGCCAGCCTGGTCTACAGAGTGAGTTCCAGGACAGCTGGGGCTACAGGGAGACCCTGTCTCGAAAAGATCAAAAAAAAAAAAAAAAAGTATACCTTTCCTTGCACTTGAGTATATGTGAAAGGGAAGACAGAATTTTTTCATATTTCTAACAGGTGTAATGTTATTGTGGAAAAGCACATGTGAAATGCAAATAGCAATCCTATGTAATACAGTTTAATTTCTGATGACTAGTTCAGATAATTCTTCAAAACAGGTATGTATCATAAGAGCTAAATAAACAGATGGTCCATGAAAGAAGACTTTCAAGCAGGATAAGCACAATTAGAAATACTGCATCAGGATATAAATCAACATGGGATGTCATGCCTGCAAAACACACAGAGAATAGCTTGGCTGTAGTTAAGGATGGGGCAAAATTATGAACTAGGAAACAGATTGCAGAACTAGAATGCTACTTCAATATATATATATATATATATATATATACTATAATATATATATTATGGTGTGTGTGTGTGTGTGTGTGTTTTGCCCAGTGTTACCGTAGGTGCACCATGCATGCAATGCCCACAGAGATTAGAAAAGGGAACATTAGGTTCCCTGGAACTGGAATTACAGATTATTGTTAGCTATCATGTGGGTGCCTTAGAAAACTGACCTAGGTCCTTGGCAAAAGCAGCCAGTGGCTCTTTAACACTGAACCATCACTCCAACCTATGCAATTCTTTTTTTTTTTTTTTTTTTTTTTTTTTGGTCTTTTCGAGACAGGGTCTCCCTGTAGCCCCAGCTGTCCTGGAACTCACTCTGTAGAACAGGCTGGCCTTGACCTCACAAAGATCTGCCTGCCTCTGCCTCCCAAGTGCTAGGATTAAAGGCATGTGCCACCACGCCCGGCTCAACCTATGCAATTCTATAGGACTCTAGAGACAATACAATGGTAAAGGATGCAGAAGTTGTTGGAAGATTATTCTGGCTAAATCTGTCAAACTTTCAGTTCTCTGAAATTCTACCTGCTTTGAAAACCAATGTTCATTTTACCTAGTATTATCATGAAATATCTTTCCCATTTTATTGTTAGGTCCTCCATGAGATTGAGCTTTGTTTCAGAATAGCAAACATGAATAATGATCAGAAAAAGAATGTGCTATTAATTGTATTTACTCTTGGGAAGGGCAATCTTATATATTTAATGCAGAAAGATCAGGCAGGAGTGAGTAAGTTGTTAATAGACATGTCTAATTGTGGAGTTGAAATGTCAAACTTAAAAAAAGTATTGGGACTCATTCTCCACGTCCTCTCCAGCATTTGTCATTGTTTGTTATTTGGATCTTAGCCATTCTGACTGGGATAAGATGAAATCTCAAAGTGGCTTGCCATTTCTCTGATGACTAAAGATATTGAAATTTTTTTAGTATTTCTCAGCTATTTGTGCTTCATTGTTAGAGAACTCCCTGCTCATCAGATTGATCCAAATTTTATTGCTTTCTTTTTTCTTTCTTTCTTTCTTTCTTTCTTTCTTTCTTTCTTTCTTTCTTTCTTTCTTTCTTTCTTTCTTCCTTCCTTCCTTCAATGTTTAGGTTTTCGAGTATTTCATATATTCTAGATATTAACAGTCTGTCAGAGGTACAGCTGGTAATTTTATTTCCCATTCTGTATGTTGCCTTGCCTCTTCATTCAAATGACAGTGTCCTTTGTTGTCCAAAAGTTTTTTGTTTAATTAGGTTCCATTTGTCAGTTGTTGGAGTTAATGAGTGAACTATTGGGATCCTGTTTAGAAAGTATTTTCTGTGCCTGTAAATTCCAATATATTCCCTACTTTCTTCTTTATCTGAATCAGGGTATCCAGTCTTATACCTTGATATATTTAGAGTTGAAATTTGTGCATGGTGAAAGTTAGGAATCTAGTTATATTCTTCTACATGCCGCTATCCAGTTTGAGAAGCACCATTTGTTGAACATGCTGTCTTTTCTTCAGTGTGTTTATGGCTCCTTTGTCAAAAATCAGGTGGATGTAATTGCATGGATTTAAATCTGAGTCCTTAATTCTATTTGCTGATCAGTGATCTTTTTTTTTTTTTTGGATTTGGTCTTTTAGATCTTTTTGAGACAGGGTCTCTCTGGAGCCCAGCTGTCTGGAACTCACTCTGTAGACCAGGCTGGCCTTGAACTCACAAAGACATAACTGCCTCTGCCCCCCAAGAGGCTAGGTATAACGTGTGCGCCACCACGCCCGGCCCAATGTATCTGTTTATATTATACTTAGTTCTATTATGTTAGTTTTTTTTTGTGTTTTTTTTTGTATTTGCCTGAATGTACTGTCTGCATGGCAGATTTAGGTTGCACCCACCTTGTGTCGGGTGCGAATTGCCAGCTGCGGAGGTCAGAAGAGGGTGTTGGATTCCCCTGGAACTGGAGTCAAAGACTCAGCCGCTATGTGGGTGCTGAGGATCGAACCTGGGTCCTGGGTCCTGGGTCCTCTGCAAGAGCAGTCGGCGCTCTTAAGGCTAGGCCATCTTTCCAGCCCCCCATTATGTTTTTATTACTATAACTCTGTAGGATAATTTGAGATCAGGAATGGTGATGATTCTAGTTCTTTTATTGTTGAGAATTATTTTGGCTATCCTAGATGCTATGTGTTTCCAAATGTAATTTGAGATTTTTTGAATTTCTGTGAAGACTTGTGATACAATCAGTGTGAGATTAGTAAGCAGTAACTAATTTAGAATATGAAGAGGACCAAAGATCTCTTTTTGGACGCTGGTAACAAAGGTGAAAGTGAATAAAGCTGCACAGCTTATATATAGTTCTAACTTCAAAGAATGAAGATAGGGCTTGGGAGGTAGCTGAGTCAGTAAAGTGCTCATTCTGCAAGTGCGAGGACCTGAGATCAATCCTCAAAACTCAGATAAAACACTCTCTGACACACATTTGTAATTCCAGTCCTCAGGAGGCTGAGAATAACAGATATCTGAGACTCTCTGGTCAGCAAGTCTCACCTATTTGGGGAGCTCCAGGCCAGTGAGAGATCCTGTCTCAAGAAAGAGAAGGTGGACAGTTCTTGAGAGAGGACAGAAGAGGTTGACCTCAGAACTCCACACAAATACGCACATGCAGAAAGAAAACCAAACCGAGAATGAAGACACAAAACTTCAAAAGAAAGGATACATTCCTTATGATACAACAAATCAATTTCCTCGCCTTATAGTGAAAATCTGTCTTGTATTTGCTGTTGGCTTTCCCAGACTCAGATTAGTCCCAAAGAAGGGTGGCAAGTGTACAGCTCAGCCCAGGACCCGGATGGGCGATGCATTTGCACAGTGGTTGCTCCAGAACAAAACCTGTGTTCCCGGGATGCCAAAAGCAGGCAGCTTCGCCAACTGCTGGAAAAGGTATGTGCCTTGTGTTCCTTGTGCATATTTTCATTATAATCTATCATTCTTTGGAATGAAACTGATAAATCAGCTACTGGTAAGGAGATTCCCTTACCAATACCAGGGTTATTGGGAAGGGGCACTTTTAAATAAGCGTTTTCATGCTGCTTGAAATGGGTATCTCAAGATTCCTGCTCTACTTTCTATTTCTATGACTTTTTTACTTTTCCCAATCTTGCTTTCTTAAGACAGGCTCTTTATCATATATATTAATATCCAACCAGACTGTCCCTTACAGAACACAAGAAGCAAGAATTGTTATTCCAATGCTAACAATTCAGCCTCAACTCTCAGGATCACAGGAGGCTCTTTGAGCTTGTATATTAGGCTCCTATTAACAGTCTTGCTAGGAAGTTAAAGTAATGGCTTGCAATATGCAAGCTCTCTGGCAGATAATGAATAATTCCAAGTATTTATCATCATTCTCTAAGTCATTCCTTTGAACATTAAGCTCTTCAATTTCATTCAATACCATTCTTTCTATAATTTACTTAAGTGGGATCCATAACAATCAAATGCAGAATGCCCTTGATTTATTCTCTTTTACAGATGAAAGTCAGCTCATAAAAGGTTATTTACATTAGTTAGGGGGCGGGGGAGCCAATGCATGTTTCTTTCAATGATCCCCATTCAGACTTCCACTGTGCTGGGCTCTGAATATAGTAGGACAGCTGGGGTGAGGAGAACGTGTTTGAATTTAAATACCATCAGGGAGAATAAAATCAGGTAGACAGTATGCTCTGTGTGGGATATTATGCACTCCAGTTCCCTCCATGCAATATCATTTCCATGATTCCACACTCCAGGCCCTGAACAGGAAAATTTTAACATAAAATGAAGATAGGGAAAGGGAAGTGTGTAGTTTGTGAATATAGGGAACCAAGTTTTCACTCTCGAGCCAAGCTTCCAGAAATTTCTTCCATCTGTCATAGAGAAGTTTTTTCTGTGTACATCATACGGAAATCTGATGATCAAGATTCTAAAAAGCCTCTTGTTTTTCTCCAAAGTTTAGTGTGTTTCTCCTTCCCCATCCTTAGGACTATGGCCATCTCCTGTTGTCTTTTTGTTTCCAGGGTTGTTTTTGCACTGAGATCTCATTCTTCCTACTCCCAAACAGCAGTAGGTGTCATTTTCATTCTCATCAGTAACCTTAGATAATGAGCTAGAAATCAGAAATCATTATAGGCAAAGTATACTTACTTATGTGGCATTCTTTTATTTTCTTCTTTTAGTTTTTTTTTTTGAGACAGATTCTCTCACAGAGATCCACCTGCCTCTGCCTCCAGAGGATTAAGGGTAGGCATCTCTATGCCTAGATTGTGATATTCTTTTCTAATCTTGATCATCTTTCTATGAAATAGTAGCAATTGTTTTGCTTTAGTTTGTTTGGCTATAATGGAAATTAATTTTGTTAAGAAAAAGAGTGTTTTATGTTTTCTATAAAATTGTAATTCTATTCAGATTAATATTAATCTGCACCACTCTTCTACACAGAAATATCTTCTTCTACATCTAATATGCCAAGAAACTGATTCTTACATGACAAAATTTCATATCATGTGACAGCATCTTTCAATGCAGCTTTACATAAACATAGCTACACATAGACAAAAGCCTTTTCTCAAAACCACTTGAAAGAATTAAAATGAAGTATAAACATCAGGAATGAATCATCCTACAGGTTCAAAGTGAAAGGTCTATCAAAGGATGGAATTAGGCATCGGTGAAGGATAATAAGGTAAGAAAGGGCTGGAGAGATGGCCTAGTGGTTAAGAGTGCCAACCGCTGTTACAGAGGACCCGGGTTCGATCCCCAGCACCCATATGGTGGCCGAGAACCATCTGAAACTCCAATTCCAGGAGAACTCCAGTTCCAGGGGAATCCGACACCCTCTTCTGACCTCTGCGGCATTGCATGACAAGGGTGCACACACCTGCATGCAGACAGTACATTCTTACACATACAGAAATAAATAAAATTAAAAAAAATAATAAGGTAAGAAAATCCAAGGGGAAAATTGGTTGAAAACAGTCATGGAGAGATTGAGAAGATAGCTTTGTGACCAAGTGCTTGTTGCACAAGCATAAAGGACTTGTATCCAGATCCTCAGCCCCAACTCAGGAACTCACTGGCAAGCCATTTAGCTCAAATGATGAGCTCCAAGTCCAGAAAGAAACCCTGTATAAGGGAAACAAGATGAGAAGTGATTAAAAATGTCATCTTGACATAAACTGTGGCTTCCCCATGCATCCCCACATGTGTGCCTACACAGACAACACACAAACACACACATGTGTGAATATAATTCATTGAAATAAATACAACCACTTCATCCAAAAAAGAAATTCTAGGGAATTATGCTTTTAATACTTTCTCAGTATTCAAGTGACAAACCAAATAAAATAAAATTGATTCATAAAGTTCAAGTCACCACACATTAGATTCATTAAATTTGCCATGAAATAGCTTGAGGCCAGCGGAGGTATGGCAAATGTGCGCACTATTTGACAGTGCCCTGAGCAAGTAAGTTCACTGCACTGATCCAATTTCATGATGATGGAAGGGAGCATCAGCTTTTAGACTCAAGCAGTGCCTTGCTGACGTCTCTAATTTCATACACATTCAAGGTTCCATATGACAGAAGTACTGTGACTTCTAAAGAGCCCAGTCATCACTAACCAATAAGGCTGATGTAACCAAAGAAAATATTGTTAAAAAGCAGTAATTGTTCCAATTATTATTGCTTTTGTTTTATATGTTGATCTACTCCATTCAATTATTAGAGAAATGGTAATTCTTTGTTTTAAGTTTATATAACAGGATGCTGGTCCTTTCTGAGTTTAAGTTTATAAACTTCCAGTATCCGTTAACCCTTATAGTAAGCTATAGAATTTTACTAGATCAGTTTTACCTTGTTTTTATATCATCCTGAATGCCACTAGTGGTCTCTACACTTAATTAAGTGATGCTTTCTCTGTCAAATATTTTTAACAATTATGTATATTACTGAACACAAGAAAAATGCAATTACTTTAACTGTATTTCATGTCTTAGTATATGAAAACTAAAACTTCTGACCTAAAATCTAGTTTGCTAGTGATACAACATATTTCTCTCTCTCTCTCTCTCTCTCTCTCTCTCTCTCTCTCTCTCTCTCTCTCTTGATATAGCATCTCTTTAGAGCTCTAGATATCCTCCATTGTCTAGGTCACTATTTTTTAAAACATATTTTTTTTTATTTATTTATTTTTTTAATTTATTTTTATTGATGCTTTGTGTATTTCATACATCATTTTCCAATTCAGTTCAGGCATATATCCCCTTCCCTTCCCCCCCACCCCACCCCTACCCATCGCAGATCGTGCATTCTGCCGTAAGTTTTCTGCATCTTTCTCTGCTTTTTTGTTTTGTTTTGTTTTCATTTTTTTTAACAATAGGTGATAATTTGTGAGTACAAGCATCCTTCATGTAAAACCAATTTGCAAGCAGTTGTGCCCAAACCCACACAGCTCATGGGTCCCACCATCCTGAAAGGGGGGGCTTGTATGTTCAATCAAGTTGATCAAATGAGTGTCCAGTCTATATTGTTGTAGTTTCACCATTAACCCCAATCGAAGCCCTTACATTCTACCACGCCCCCTCTTCCGCAGATTGTTCCCTAGGCTTAGAAAAGGGGCACAGGTGGATGAGAAGCAAAACACTCTACTTTCTCTGGAGCTGATGTCTTGGTCTCTAGTCAGTTCTGGCTGTTTTCTTTCATGGGCTGCCAGCTTGTCCAGGCTTAACCTTTCGATCCTACTAATGAAGCACATGCAATTAGATATTTAGGTATTTAAACAGTATAATATATAGCCTTTCGATCCTACTAATGAAGCACACACAATTAGATATATGGGTATTTAAACAGTACTAATTGTTATGGTAGGTTACTTTGGTATAGACACAGATGTTTGGATGGTATGTCAATTCATGATCTACATTTTCTTCTGTCAAGTATGGCAGGGTCTTCGTGTGGTTTATAACATCTCCTAACCATTAGAGGATGTAAGCTTGTGACATCAGCCGTGGGTTATTCCTCCAAGGAGAGAGCCAATAGCCAATTAGATTTGGGATATACAGACATATGGCTGCCACTGCTGCACAGTATTTCCAGGCAGATGAGGTGTAGCTGGTGCTGACGGAGGAGTCTTGCTTGACTCAAGGAGACCTATATTTGCTTTATTGGTTTAGTGGTCTTTGGTAACACTCTCTGGCATCCCAGAGACCATCTGTATACTTGCAAGTGCGGTCTCCATACATCTTTTCCATGTTTGTATCAGGTCTTCAACAGCAGGGCCTTATCGCCTCTCTTCCTGCAGATATCCCAGTTAGGATGCAAGGAGCCTTTACCATTTGTGGGGGCTTGGATCCCCTGGCCAACATCTCCTTGGTAGAATAATCCATTGTTGATGTCAGAGAAAAAACATATTTGTACTAGGATGGGCAACATTCTCACCAAAATTACCAGTTCAAGGAGCCCTATTCACAGTATTTCATCATGAAAATTTCCAAAATAGTTTAACAGTAAGCTTGCTGTAAAGTATCATCATCAAGGAACTGCTGCAATTTTTGTTAAACCAAAGCTAGCCAAACATACTTAACCATAGGTCTTTTGTCTATAAAGTGGCCTGTATACCAGTTATCAATGAGAGTAAATACATATGTTCATTTGTGTCAGCTCAGAAAGACCTCAGGTATTTTATTCATAAATACAAGGGCAGTATCTTCAAAAGAATTTTCAATAATAAGAAAGAGTCCATGTTAGGCAGAATTCTCTAACTGTGATATATACCTGAAAAACAAACAACTTAAGGGAGGAAGAATTTATTTTGTCTCTTGTTTCCAAATCTTCAGTCCGTGGTCACTAGGTACTGCTGTTCCTTGGACAGAACCTCATGGTTCTGTCAGCATATGCTGGGGCAAGTCAGCCTGTCCCAAAAGACATGAAGGAAAGAGAGAAAAGACTAGAATGTCCTAGGGCATGATATCTTCCCAAGCACATATCACTAGGGACACATCTTAGTTGCCTGCTTCCTCCAGCATCCTCTTGAGTTCCCAGACATACAAAATAATGTAAGCAACCTAGAACCAGACCTTCAGTACAAGAGCCTGCGGTTGACATCTGATACTCTAAACAGTAGACTCTCCATTCCAGGGAGAAACATGTAAAGCTTAAAGAAAAAGAAGACTGAAAGAAACCCAGGGGACAAGCCTTCCTATAAGTCAAGCAATGCAGGTCCAGTGCCCTGTATTATCAGGAAACTGATGCTCAAGTGAGTTTCCAGAAATGGGAAGAATCTGAAGACAACTCAGAGTCAAACCTTGTCCAATTGGACACCCCTTACTCCAGCCTCACTTCCACATGTAACTCCTGCAACTTTCCATGGTTCTATAGTGTAAAAGATAACAACCAAGTTTCAGCAAAAAAATCTCCAATGCAATTTCCCACCACATAAATTAAGTTGAAAATTATATTGGAATGCTGTGTCAAAAATCAAGTATGAGAGGCTATTTTAAGTCTATTTGGGATACAAATTTTTGTCCATTATCTAATTGTGTGGAATATACCCATGTATACTGAATTCTTAGAAAGCTAGCCACCATGCTAATAACAGGTGTCCTCAAAGACAAATGCCATATTTAAATGGGCAGCCAGTATCTTTAATGCAAATGGCTTTTCTTTATTAATGCTTAATCATAAATCAAGTTAGAAAATTACTTTGAATGCATTGCATTTATTTGTGATAAAGTCGCTGAGCACTCAGTGTTGTCTTAATAACTTTGTACAACACTGAATGTTTTTTAAGTGAAGCATTCTGAATGTAAGGGTAGTTGCAAATTAAGAAATATCTGTGATCATAGCTATGCTTGACTGTTACAAGAAAAGGGAAATGCTCCTTAAAATATTAAAATAACAGTTACTGATTATACTATGTGAAATCCAAGATGATGTTACTTACTAAGTACTTATTAAGCACTTAACTTTGTGTCCAGTTCTGTGTAACATCTTGAAAGTAAAAGATATACAGCCTTTGATGAGCATCACAGAGCTAGAGACCCTTTCTTGTTATCCAAGCACATATTACAAAATTACTTTTAATGTGAGCCAGACTGTGATATGTCCTGAAAAGACAGGATTATCCATAGGGCAGGACTAGGGATCAATAGAGAGAGGAAAAAGATAAAGGGAAATTGACTTATCTGACAAGAAGAACCAAAGAATGGAAGCAAGCTAGGGTACCAGAACTCACTGCCTTTTCTGAAAACTATTATTCTAAAAATTTTATCAACCCAAAAGTCTCTTTACCACAGCCAGATATGTGCACTAAGCTTTGTGAATTTGTCTGATGGAATAGTCTGTGTCTCAACAAATCAAACATTTGTAGTTCTCATTTTTTTCAATGAAAGTAGCTTTTAACTAATACAGTAAAACACAAATGAAAATGCACATTCGTGAATCTAAAACAAAGTACTACTTGCAATACTATCACTATTTTTGTGCCCATATACTCACTAATGCAAAAAATATTATTCAATCAAAATATTTATAGATATGCTACATATATATGTATATATGTGTGTGTGTGCATGCGCGCTCAGATTTCTTTATAGTGATTGGTTTTCCCCTTTACAAATCTAATATTAATAACCTAATGTATATTGTTCTCACTCTTTCATATATATATTTCCTCATGTTATGATTCTTTACAGATTATGTCAGATATTGTGCATGTGCCTTTGTTTGATTTATGATAAAGCATACAATTATTGGAAGATTTTACCTTTGCTACTATCTTATGGAAACCTTGCTAAGCTGTGCAGTGCTTTTCAGACTTCAAAAGTCATGTGTAGGGATCTCTTGGGAGTCTTGAGATGTATTCAGATGAATTGAGTAGCTTTGATGGGATGCTGCATTTCTGACAAGCTCCCAAGTGAAGATAAAGTTTCTCTGAAGACAATACTGAAGTACCAGAGATGTAGAGATTACCTTACTATCCAGAATGGTTTGTTCATTTTGTATTCTTCAAGGCTCCCCTCTATTTGTTTTCAGGTCTTTGCTGCCACACAAATTGGAGTACCCTTTCTTTCATTTCTGCACACTTTCTAGGTCACCTATTTCCTATGTCTAAATACCCCGGGACTCAATGAACCTGGGTTAGTCCCATCAGCTTGCCGTGTGTTACTGCCTTTGTATCAGCCTCTTTCTATTGTTGTCATTTTGCAGGTCCCTTTAACATATTCTATAGAACTTAGGATTTGTCCCATAACTGCCATCGTTCAGCCTGGTCAATTCAGTGTCACTCCTGAGAGTCTTTCAGCTCCATTATGATGTAATTGCATTGGAAATTATGTTGACTGATAACAGAGTTCAGTGAGCATCTCTAGAAGATGTTCAGGTTCTTGTGCCCTGGAACCAAGAACTGAGCAGAGACATGGAGCTTCAGTAGAGGCAGGGATCACTATGTTAGGAAAGAATATATGTTTAGTAGCTGGATGGCCCAGTACCTAAAGGATCAGGGTGTTTATGTCACATAGCCTGGGCTTTGGGGAAATTTGCATAGCATGGGCTTTTGAGTGTGTTTGTTGCACAAGCTATATCTGTTACATGTAGCTCTACACAGAATTTCATGCAATGCATGTCTCATCAGTATCTTAAATCTCCACCCACAGGTGTGTGTTAGTACTATAACAAACCATAGATCACATTCAGGCATTTATTTGGTCATTGCTAATGATAAAATAGTCATTGTTTTATGACAAACTTAGATATAATTTTCTTTGGCTGGATTCTTTGAATGCTTGCTGCAGAGAATCATCCTGAATATATGACACGCAGTTATAGATGTGGCAGTTCCAGTTCCTTATGCTGATGCCATATTTACTTCTCTACAAGTAGCAGTTGTGTGTATCTTTGAGAGAATAATGTATGACTAATGATTTTGTTTAATAGGTACAAAACATGTCCCAGTCTATAGAAGTTTTAAACTTGAGAACTCAGAGGGATTTCCAGTATGTCTTGAAAATGGAAACTCAAATGAAAGGGCTGAAGGCTAAGTTTCAGCAGATTGAAGATGATCGGAAGACCCTAATGACCAAGCATTTTCAAGTAGGTGTGAGTTCTATGGTCTTTATAGTTCAATGCAGAAGACACCTACCATGGCATTCTACTGGAAATAACTGTGCCTTAAAAACATATGTGAAGTAATAGACTCGCTGGGGACTCAGTTTTCTCTGCATTAAAACTGACCTTGAGCTTCCAGGAACACACAGACCCCTGCTGTACAAAGAGCCTCCCCATCTCTTAGGTAGAGATTCTGGATAGATATACAGGTACTTGAATATCTAACACAAGGAGAAATCACAAGGAAAATTAATACTTGCTATCTAAGCTTTTCTATTGATTTTATGCTCTGCTACAATAAAGGGAAATATGGAGGAGATGCATTATTAAAGGAGATAATAATACCATTGATAAAGGCATTTTACAAGAGGATTATTTTCTAATTGTATGCAATTATTTTCTAACTCATGCAATAAGTTATTTTTTAAATTTTAGGTGGTTTTCTAGCAATTATCTAGAAACACTGAAAATGGAAAAATGTGTTGAGCATGCTGTGCAGACTTTTATTAACAATATATGACAGAGTCATTAATTTAAAAATGTTGTTCTGATAATACTACTTGAGCTTCTATTAAATCTAAATTATCTGCCTTAAAAGGCATAGCATATAGTTTACAAAAACATTAAGATTGCCCGCAGTAATAGCACTCCCCCCTGTCAGTTAGGTAACTAGTTTCAATATCAGTATGAGAGAAGTGGATTAAATTCAAAACTGTGGTCAAGGGAAGAAGTGGGTCTTTAGCTCCTGGAGACAGGTAGGAAGTCAGAGACAAATGGGAGCCCTTTTTACACATTTTAATATGACACACATTGCCATGCTTTGGAATTCCTTCTGTGGCCTCTGGAACTTAACGACAGAGGTACAGATGGCAGATGTCAACACTGAAGTTTTTCTGCAGAAGAGAAAAAACAGGAAAGTTAAGGATATTAACAAGAGAGAAAACTGAAGTGATAAGTCACCGGGTGTTGAATCAAAGAGAGACTCAAAAACAGACGGAGAAAAAAAACCAAACATAAACAAGTTAGTCCTGGAAGTTACAATACAGTGGAAGCCTATAGGAAATGAGACTGAAACCATGATTAAAAGAAAATTTATGGGAAAACACTAAACAGAGAGGAATAGAAGGCTTGAGAAATAATTCCATTTTAGCAAGAATTTATTTAGCACATACATGATGTAAGGCAGTGCTGGGCCTGACTGAGTGAATAATAAATAAACTCCCTCTTCAATAAATGCAAACAAGGAGCTGCAGAGATGGCTCAGTGGTTAAGAGCACTGGCTCTCAGAACTCACATGGCAGCTAACAAGCTTCTGTAGCTACAGTTACAGGAGATCCAATGCCCTCTTTTAACCTCAGCCAGCATTGCAAGACATGGGTATACCATCCTGTATGGAGGCATTACATTCATACACATAAAAAAAAATAAAAAGAATTAAAGAAAAATTGGCAAGTTATTCAAAAAAAATAAACACAACTAAGAAGGAAGCAGTTGACAATAATGACTCAGCGTTATGTAAGAGCACAAAAGACAGACCTATTCATTCTGTCTACAGAAGATCTGCTGAAGAGCCATGAGATTGGCAATGTTCAAGAAAGGCACTTAGATATGGATTTCTCCTCTAGAATGCAATTATAGTGAAGAAATAGCAATCCAAGAGATTCAATGTCAACTTTCTATGCACGGAATTAGGGTCAAGAAATAATGTGAGCCAGAAACTGAGGTAATCAGCAAAGTAGTTGGTTGTGAGGATTCAAGTCCATCCAGAGGACAAGGATGATTTCTAGAAAGAGGCCGGAGCCCATGCTGTCTGTGAAATGGACATTAGTGAACACATTGTGAGTCTAGCTTGCTTGGTTTAGCAGGACTGGGGACACATGATGCAGGAAACAAAGAAACAAAGCTGAGAGAAAATCAAAGAAATATTTTCCTAGTGTGTAAACTGCCTAAAGAAAAGCTAGAATGCCAATCTAAAAAATTGAGTCTGGGGGAAGTATCATGTGACAGTATAACTTTGATTTTTTTTCTAGTTCATACAATCCAAAAATATGTTGAGGAAATATGCTGATATCCAAATATCAGTAATCAGAACAATAACCATTTCTTCTGAACACTGATAAATATTCAAGGAAGAGTGCAGAGTAGTTTAAATATATTAATTAATTCACTTCTCATAACAATCTTGTAAGGGAAACACTGTTTTCATCATCATCAGATACAGAAATTAGTACATAAAAACCATGAGTAAATTTTCCAGAGTTATATACCTGCCATATTGCTGAATGAAAATTCAAATCAAAGTCTAGCTCCAGACCTGTAGCTCTAAATTAATATAACACTAGTTCTCTGAAATAAAAAAATCAAAATAATGTGAGCTAGAGAGATAGCTTAGTCAGTAAAATGTTTATAGTGTAAGCATAAGGACTTGAACTCAGATCCCCAACACTGGGGAGGTGGACAGAGCCAAATCTCTGGGGATTTTTGGCCAGCCAGCGTGGCCTAAACAGTGAGTCATAGGTCTCAATGATAAGTTTGTCACACACACACATACACACACACAAACACACACACACACACGCACACACACACACACACACCCCACAGTAATAATTAGGTTTTCAACACATGTTTGTGGAATTCATTTATTCACTGAGTCATACCATTTCCCTCTACATGCTGAGATGATATATGCTAAAAGAAGTGGAATATTGTAAAACCAACTTTAACTTGAAAATTACTTTAAAATCCTATCTCTACTGATAATCTTTCAGATGGAATGCTTAAGTTAGTCATCATGGCTGAGAATGTCTTTCATATATGAAAAGATTGTAATTGGCAAGATCATCTGGTTACTCTCAGAACTATGTAGTAAAAAGTGAAATTTTAGGAGGAATTAGCAAACCCAGGTCTATGATATTATATTTTTATTTATCATATGTTTGACATTTGTACTGGTTGGACAGACCACTGTACTCTGATAAATTTCCAAAGTAAAAGTATAGGATATTTTAAGGCTTAGTGAATTGTTCGAAATTTGTTTTTAGCTGAGTGTAGTGGCACACACCTTTAATCCCAGCACTTGGAGGCAGAGACAGGAAGATCTCTGTAAGTCTGAGACCAGCCTGGTCTACATAGCAAATTCCAGGTGAGCTTTGGCTATAGGGAGATTCCAGTTTAAAAAAAAAAAAATTTACAAATTCATGAATTTTTGAAAAGTTACATAATGTTTTTAATTCATCAAAGAAAAGAAGCTATGAAAATTTTGACATCAGATTGGTGTTTTCAATATACCAGAAGTAGAATATAAAACTTTTCATGGTAACTGTTTTTATAATTTGCATCAAATGGTATGAACAGAACTCTTGTCATTAAAATTCTAATGAAACAATTGTGTCTCCCTTTAGGGGCACCACAAGATGCTTAAACTAATAAGCTTATTTCAAGATGAGCCACTAAAATGAGCAAAGCTCTGCAATTATGCCTTTTAACTGTGATAGTTATGAATCTTTCTCATTACTAAGACACTTTATCTTCCAACTCAACATGCACATGTAGACAAATTCAAAGATTTCCAAATTTATAGAGCAAGTCAAAAATTCTCTACAAGAAACACAAGCCCATAAACCAGGGTAGCAATGGGAGCTCCTGCTATTTTAATGCATTTATAGTGATAACAGCTTCTAAATGTAATTTAAAAATGCAATTTTCAGCTTCTTAAATTATTATACAGTATGGCTTCTGACAGCACCTATGGATTATTCACAAATGATCATAAGTTTGGAACTTTTGCCACACATTATATCATCTGCAATAAAGACACAATTGAATCCAGCTCCTGCAATATTTTCACTGTCTACAACCACCAAGTTATAGGGAAAGAAGTACATGTGACAAGTTTAGAAATTGCAGTTGTGGCTCAGTCCCGTGATAATTGGGAGTGGGAGACACTGACAACATATACACTTCTTGTTCCTGTGACAAAAATCACTGTTTAGGCTTAAAACAACTCTGAGCAGCTGAAGCTGGCTAATTTGTTATGTAATCTATATACCTTGGATCCTTAAGGAGTTAAATTACTACATAGATTATTAAAGACCTCTAAAACATCTATGCTATAAGACAAATAGAGACAGACTATGGCTAATAATTCAAAAATGGCAAACAGCCGCATATATTACCTCGGCCTTTGGGAAGCTTTGTATGATTTATTATGTAGCTGGATTTACCTTCCTAATGAAGTTTTACTAAGATGTATTTTTAAAAAAAATGAGGAACACTGAGTACAATAGAAAGACAAAGGAGCATGTGATTAAAACTAGAAAAAAATCTCGAGTTCAATGAAAAAGCTGATACAGAATCCAAAATTCACTGTATGTCATCCTAAAGCAAGGGTATCAATAGTTGGATAATTAATCTTAATTAACATCTCATGGGATAGTTGACCTATTTCCAATACCATTGTTCAATACATCATTAGAAAAGGGAAACCTGTCCCTGTCTGTTTCCTAACTATATGATGAATTTCTTATTTTGTGAAACCTTCACGGAAAGTAAGGTAACACAAAAGCCTGTAATTGCTATGATAGGAAAATTTTCTAATTATGATAAAGATCAATTTGCTTTATAGCAAAGCATGTAACCACTTAAAGAGAGGTTGTTGTGTTGACAAGGTGAGATGAATAAATTTATTACTAATGACCGCATGATCACTTATATTCTCAAAACCTATCAAATTTCAAGTAAAAATCAATGAGAAACTTTGAAGCTGTCTTAATAAGCTCCTTGATGTATCAGATACAAAGAATATAGCTCACTGCTCTGTTTAAATGACTCTTGGAAATGATCCACTGCGTTTTACAGGAGTTGAAGGAGAAGATGGATGAGCTCCTGCCCCTGATCCCAGTTTTGGAGCAGTACAAAACAGACGCAAAGCTGATCACGCAGTTCAAGGAGGAAATTCGGAATCTGTCTGCAGTCCTCACTGGGATTCAGGAAGAAATAGGTGCCTATGACTATGAAGAACTCCACCAAAGAGTCCTCAGTTTGGAAACCAGACTTCGTGACTGCATGAAAAAGCTAAGTGAGTAGAGAGCTTTCATTTGCTATATCATGGGCTTCAAACAGTCATGAAGACCATGTCCTTACATCACAAAAATAAGATGTAGAAGTTTCTAGCTGTAAGAAATAAGTCCTGTGTTACAGAGTCACAGGACTCTGTAATGTGCTCCTTAACAACATAGGTATACCTGAGAGATGTTACTTAAATTTCTAAAATTTCTAGAATCTGTGTTTCTATTTGGTGACTTCAAATAGCTAGTATACCATATACAGCTAGCTCTGTTGGCTATACTAATAAAAGTAAATTTCATTTTTCTAAATATGAGATGAACATTCATTTCTTGGCTAGGGAAGGAAAAGTTTTTATTTTCAACGTATATCTTTACTGATCGTTTGTGCATTTCAGCCATTCAGTCTTAATCACATTTAGAACTCTCCCTTATCTGCATCTCCCCATAGTCCACCCACAGGACTTCATGCATTCTGTCATATATCTTAAAGCCTACTGAGTAGGCTTTTGTTTACCTAGATGTCCATCTGCTGGAGCCTAGTCAGCCTATCTAGCATCATTCCCTTAAAGAAGATGAACTCTCTTCCCTCGCCCAGCAGTGATTAGCTACCAGGAACTCTTCGGCCAAGGTTGGGGTCTCTTGCTCATGTCCCCAGCTCTGGGCTGGGTTCTGTCTATTTGAATTTGCATGGGTCTTGTGCAGGCTGTCACTATTTTTTAAGTTCATATGATCAAGGTCCCAGGAGCCTGGAAAACTGTTTCCTTATGGCCATTCACCACACATTATCTTACAATCTTTCTGCCCCTCTTCCATAATGGTTCCTGAGCCCTGGATGGGTGAGGTTTAATATGAGTCCTATCCAGGGTCAGAGAGACTATGAATGTGTCTCTCAACTCTCACCAGTGAATCTTCCTCATGCAAGGGCAGGCAATGCAATGCTTTTTGTGTTATATATCTTCTTTTTATAAAATTTTTTATTGAGTTTTTATGTATTGTACACAAAATCTTAATCATCTTTATGCCACCTTCCCCATGGGCACCCTCCACCCCACTGGTGTTACAGAGTTCCACAACTTATCATATACAAATTAAATGTCTGTGAAATTCCCAACCCAAAGTGACGCATGTACAGTGGAACCTCTACACCTAAGATTCATGGAACATAGTAGAATAAGGGTAGAGAGAATACTAATGAATCTCTCAACTCTCATGCAACAGAGAGCAATGAACCCAGGGCTCAGGGACCATTGCAGAAAAGAGGTCAGAAAGATTGTAAGAGCCTGGGGAAGAGGTACGTGACCATATGGAAGTAGAGGCTCACTGGCTCCTGGGATCTTGCTCAGATGAACCTACAGCAATTGTGCCAGCATGCGCAAGGCTCACGCAAAGTCAGTTACACGAAAACCTACCATAGAACTATGGAAAAGGGCAGCAGGCCCCAATCTTAGTTGAGGCCCAGCTAAGATTATTGCTGGATGAGGAAGATCTGTTCTTCTTTAAGTGAGTGACTCTAGGCAGCCTGACTAGACCCCAGTGCATGAACTTGCACTGAGGGAGGTCAGGGAACACTAAGACGGCTCTATAAGGCCTTAACAGAAGCAGGCGGATCTTTGTGAGTTCAAGGCCAGCCTGGTCTACAGAGTGAGTTCCAGGACAGCTGGGGCTACGGGGAGACCCTGTCTCGAAAAGACCAAAAAAAAAAAGAAAAAGAAAATTTGAAACCATGTAAAGGAAGTTTTTCTCAGACTGAGTGTGGAATGATTAGCACAAACCAAATCCATCCTCCCCCTCTTACAACTAACATCAACTACTCTGCTCTAATAAAGAAATTCAAAGGAAATAGGTACTACCTTGCAAGGGTCTGTTTTGACATATTCCTCCATTGCCTATGTGTTCTTATTAGGTACTCCCAAGGTCTGATAATTCTCTAAAGACCTCATTTTCAATTTCCATTATCAGATGTGTAATTGACTGTATTTGTTCTATGAAGACAAGAACAATGGCAATAGTGTTCACCCTACATGTTGTATCTCCCAGTGAATAGCAATCTCCTTGGCAAAGGAAGATTGCTCAACAAATATTTGATGAATAAACCAATTCTCTAAGGAGTCATAGAAATCACTTAGTAGGATATTCATCATTTTGAAAGGAATAGAATGGTCTATTTTACTTGTTTAAAAAGGTTTCCTTTCAGCCACATTATATTTCACCTAAAATATCATAGTTGTTATTAATTAATTAGTTAAATTAATTAATTTTTTTTTTTTGGTCTTTTTGAGACAGAGTCTCCTTGTAACTCCAGCTGTTCTGGAACTCACTCTGTAGACCAGGCTGGCCTTGAACTTACAGAGATCTATCTGCCTCTGCCTAGTGCTAAGATTAAAGGTATGTACCACCACTCCGGGCCATAGTTCTTATTTAAACTAACTACTGGTGAAGATTTCCTCCCACTCTGTGTGTTTTCTTGTCACTTCCTTGTTTCTTTTGCCGTACAGAAGCTTTTGAGTTTGATGAGGTCCCATTTGTCAATTGTTGACCTTATTTCCTGTGCAGCTGCTGTCTGATTTAGAAAGTCTTTTTGTACTCCTATGTCTTATAGGTTGTTGCCAACTTTTTCGTCTATCACCTTCACGGTTTCAGGTTTCATGTTGAGATCTTTGATCCACTTGGAGTTGATTTTTGTACAGGGTAGGAGGTAGGGGTTTAATTTTGTTCTTATACCAATGGTGATCCAGTGTTGCCAACACCATTTGCTGAAGATGCTATCCTTCCTCCACTGAGCTATTTTTGCCCCTTTGTCATATATGAGGTGGCTGAAGTTGTAGGAGCTCAAGTTTGGATCTTCAGTTTTTATCCATTGGTCAACGGGTCTGTTTTTGTGCCAGTACCAGGCTGTCTTTATGACTATGGTCCCGTAATATAGCTTGAAGTCTGATAGACCAATCCCCCTTTAACCAAAAGACAAGGTAGTTATTTGACATAATATTTAAAACTCTCATATGCTCTGGTTTTATAATTCAAGTTGTAGAGTTTATGGTTAATATGTAATAGATAAGTATTATTGTAATAAACTTCACTGTTAGGTTCAGTATCCATTTTAATTATCTAGCTTATCTAGTTTAAACAATAGTTCTAGGAAATAAGGTAAGAAATATCTCAAATGAGGATATTATTTATTAGTTTTTAATATAAAACTGCTTTTTGTCTGATTGAATTTGCCAGGTCTTGTGCATGCTGTCACAGTTGTTGTCTCAGTCCTTATGAGCTTTGCTAGCCCTGGCTCTTACAATCTTTTTACCTCCTCTTCTGAAATGGTCATGAGCCATGAGTGGGTGAGGTTTAATATATGAGTCCTATCCAGGGACACATACTCTGCAGTCTCTTCTTCTCTAAAACTTGGTCAGTTGTAAAAAAAAGGGGGGGGGGCTGGAGAGATGGCCTAGTGGTTAAGAGTGCCTACCGCTCTTGCAGAGGACCTGGGTTCGATCCCCAGCGCCCACATGGCGCCTGAGAACCATCTGTAACTCCAAATCCAGGAGAACTCCAGTTCCAGGGGAATCCGACACCCTCTTCTGACCTCCATGGCACTGCACGACATGGGTGCACAAACCTACATGCAAACAGTACATTCATACACATACAAATAAATAAATAAAAATTAAAAGAAAATCAACTTGGCCAGTTGTGGTTCACACTCTGTGCTTCACACTCTGTTGCATGAGAAAGCTTGCTGGTGACAGTTGAAAGATACCTTAGTATTCTCTCTAACCCATGTTTCACTATGGTCCATGATGAGTCTTAGATATAGAGATTTCATTGTAGATGTGTCAGGGCTGGGCATCTCTCAGACACTTGTTCTTTATGTGTGACCAGTTTTGGAACTCTGAAATCATCTCCATCTGTTGCAAAAAGAAGGTTTTTTTGTCTGTAAATATAAGGGTCCATATTTAGCATAGGGTAAAAAATTACATTTGTCTAGGGATGTGATAGCCTTATGGTTTTCTCTAAGCTCTATGACATCTCCAACCATGTGAATTTGGCTATTTACAGTACCATATGCATTCCCTCCCTTTGAAAGGGCTTTAAGTCCAATCACATAGCTGTTGATTACACCAAGACAAAAGTCACACTACCATAACAATACAGTTTTTGTGCAGGTCTTTGCTGTTATTAGGCTTGAAATCTTGGTTGGACCATTGTATCTTCCAGAACTCTGAAAGCCAGTCTTCAGGGAGAAGGCTTCCATGTCACTTACAGCTCCGTTGTTCCAACTCTTGTGTCTGAAATATATCCTGTCTTCATCAATAGGGTCTTACTTTCAAATTCTGGGTGGTAATCAATAGCTGTAGTAATAACCTGTGTTATTTTGGGAGTCTCTTGGACTACCCTGAGCAATAACTCAAAGGGAAGATTTTCCTTTCTTGCACTGTTTCTTGTTATATAGCCTTCAGCTATCCATATGCAGTCATGTTCAAATATTGTAGGTATCTTTTTTCAGTAGATTTTTGAACTAATACATTTCTCTCTGGTTTCCACACCACCTAAGCTTTATAGCAAAATGAGCAGCAGGCCCCAATTTTAGAGGAACAACTTCTGGTAGTTGATTACTGCTGGGTGAGGGAGAGTTGATCTTCTTTAAGGCAGTGACTCGAGATAGGCTGACTAGACTCCAGTAGATGAACTTGCACTGAGGGGTCTGGGTACACAAACTTGACACAGTAGTCTTAAACATATATGAAGAATGATCTGGTGGGATCTGTAAGGGGTGTGGATGGGGAAGGGACTCTAACTATGACTGAGATGTGTTGTAGTTGTATGAAATGAATAAAAATTCAATAAAAAGTACATTGGAAAAAATCAAACTACCTTGAGGTTTACAAAAAAATTCAAATAAATGTCTTATTAACCCATAAATACCTAATTAAGGTTTTTCTGTGATATGAGTGCCTGTGTAGAACTTTGACTTGTTTGGAATATATCTATATCCTCTAGAAAAAAAAAACAAAACACATTCCAGACACATGGAATCGATTCAGTCTCTTATCTGAGCATCTTGAAGTAGTGCAGACTCCACGATCATGGCTGAGACCAGTCATCCTCTGGATACAAATGGATTCTGCTAGAGCAAGGACAGCTGTAAAATTGCGTTTGCTAATGGCAGTTTACATTTTAAAGTGTCAGTAATATTTTTGAACAATTCATATAGAAAGCATGATTTCTTTAGTTTTAGGGATGAATTTCACCTCTTTGTGTGCTCTCTGACTTTATGAGATAGAAGTCACACCCTGCAGTTGGATACTGTAGTGCTCTCATCTCTTTCATAACACACAACTTCTTTTTTCCAATCTGTGTATAAACTCTTAAGCTCATCTTCTTCCAATACTGAAAATATTTGAGTCAAAAAACATTATTCTCAGTTGGACAAATATTCTTGTTTTTCTTTCATTGTAATTGAACTGCAAATATTGTTTCATGGTATCCTTAGGCTTAAGGACTCGATCTATAATATATGAATTTATCATCATTGATCTTTTTATCCATTTCTTTCATAGACTGTTAAGTTTGAAAAAAATGTAGCAAGCCTGATGTTGTGGTGCACACCTTTAGTCCCAGCACTCGAGAGGCAGAGGCAGAAGAATCTTTGTGAGTTCAAGGCCACCCTGGTCTACAGAGTGAAAATACCAAAAAAAGAAAAGAAAAGAAAAGAAAAGATAATGTAACAAATACTGTTCATTAATATTTTCTTTTCTTTATTTTGTGCATTTTTAAATTTATTCTGCAGTGAGGGGAATCACACCCAGAGCCGAGGTCATGTTGAATTTAACTAATCTAATGTATGTACTCTGGTAGTCATTATATAACAAATATCAGATTACATCATGCTTCCATTTTTATGATTTAGTAATGTGTTTTTCCTTTGATTTATGAGGCAGCAGTCTGTCTGCACCTGGGAATTGGTTCTAGAGTCTTCACAAATACCCTAATTTTCAGTTTTTCAAAACTCTTACGTAAAACATATTGGTATTTAAATATAACCTATGTGCATCTTTCCATATGGTTCATATCATTTCTAAATTATTTGTAAAACTGAGTATACTGTAAATGTTAAATAAATTCAATTTAAGTAATAATAAGAAAACATTTACATGCTTATTATAGATGAACTTGTTTTCTAAATACCTTTCATTGGTTGGGGTTTGAAGATTGAAAACCCAGCAAAGCAAGGAGCTGACTGTAGTCCATACATTTCTTACATTCCTTCCAATTATCAATTCTAAAATTTGATGCACTTAGTATCGAAACCAGTGCCATCAAAAATTCAGTTTATATTTTTGGATCAAGCCAGATGTTGGGGTATACCCCTTTAATCCCAGCCTTTGGGAGGCCTGACCATCATGTTTGTCAATTAATCACTTACTGAGCATCTCTGAGCATAGAAGATCTTTTATCAACTAGATCATTCTCTTAATTACAATGTAGGAAACATTTCCAGAGAGATATTGTTTATTAAAACTTAATCTTTATATTTTCTTCTAAAAGTATTAAAAGACTCATATTGTAGATAGATGATAGTTGATAGCTAGATGATAGACAGATGATAGATAGATGGTAGATGACATATAGCTGACAGATGCACAGATAATGACAGAAAGATAGGTAGATAGATGATAGATGGAAAATAGATAGATGATAGATAGATAGATAGATAGATAGATAGATCATAATTATATGTACATACTCATGGATAAAAATAGAGATACTGAAAAATTATAGAAACAGAATTTTGACTATGTCTTTAGGTCATGGTTTGGTTAAAATATCTTTGATTTACTATTTACATTTCTTGGCAATTTCTTGGTCTAAGTTGTATCATTTCATCTCTGAGAATCCTTTTAATTCCAATGCCCATTATTATGAGAACCTGAAAATATCTGAACACAGGAACTTGGGAGGAAAGAAAAGCAGTACTTAATTAACACAGGACCATCAACACAAAGGGTGGGTGGAGGATACATCAAGGTTCAGTATTCCAGAAAGATCTAAAAGCGGCTTTTTATACTGCTCAGATTAGAAATGTTTTCTAATTAGAAACTTTTCAATCAGAAGTCAATTAGGAGGTAGAATAAAATTATAACAATGATGAATGCATTTCCCTAATCCTCGCCCCATTGGATTTACTTTTAAGTGAAATATCACAGTGCACATCACATGAGTTTGAAGATGCTGAAAATTAAACCAGCTTCTCTGTTTTCAAGGTCCCTCCCAAACAGTAAACAAGGCCCTCAGGGAACCGCAAGTCCTGGAGACTACTAAAGACACCATTCAGTCTGTTTCTACCAGAGAATTAAATGTTTGGAGAAAAGAGAAATTGAAGAAATGCTTCCACAGCAATGCACCCTAGTGGCCTGAATGAAGTACAGAAATGCTCTTTCCTAAGTGTTTAATTTCCACCTTTGAGAGACTGAACAGAATAAATTCCCCTGTGTTTAATTAAATCCTATCACATTCCTGGACATGCAGGATATAATTATATGCATTTGAGAATTTGTATGAGAAAGCATGCTGTGGTTAAATCTCTTACACACCCGCCGAGAGCATCTAATCTAATGTAGATTAGAAGCAGGCTTTCCAGTTTGCCAGTCTTCTGCCCCCCATTCTCTCCATTTTATGGGAATGATTTGGTGCCCTCTAGTGAAGGACTGGGTGCATCTTTCTATTAAAAGACTACTTGAGGTCATAGAAATGAGACTTGGGGTGCTATTCTTAATATGTTATGGAAAATTCATTTCCTAAAATGGAAACCAAATTTTCTATGTGCCAATATTCACAATTATATATTCAACAAACATTTTTACTCCATAATGCAAAGTGGGAATTTGTTACATGTTTTAAAGATTCAAAGAGTGAGAAACCAAATCACTAAAGTAAAGAGACTCTTATTGTATCAGAGACAGCAAGCACCCAGTGGGTTATTGCATCAAGACTGAGGACCTTCTGATTGACAGGCACTATGCCAGATATTGTACATGTTTGTTTTAATTCATGCAAGAACTCCAGATTAGGCATTAATATTAGTGACTTAAAGAAAACATGAAAGATTTTTTTCCATTAATTTCCACAGACCTTATTTGAGGCAGTAACTTTAAGCCTGTAGAGTCCAGTCTGTGTCCTCAAATGTTTCCCGAGTGGGGTGCATGATGCACCCACTAGAGCTTGGTCAATCTTCCAAGATTTCCATCCACAAAACAGTTTTTTCCTCTCCCAGCAGCCATCAAATTTCAAAAGTTCCTTAGATTGGGTTGAGGTTTCACATGCTTCCCCATGTCTGTTCTGGGAATATTTTCTGATTTGAGCTTGCATAGGACTTGTGCGTACTGTATACTTTTACCATTGGTGTGAGTTCATATGAATAACTGACCAGTTGTCTGGAAAACTTTGTCCTTTTGGTCATCCACTGGTTCTTAGAATCTTTGCACCCCCTCTTCTGCAATAATCCCTGAGTCTTTGGTGGCACAGGTTTGATATACTCTGAAATAAGAACTCTGCACTCTTATTCTCTGCACTTTGGCCACCCGTGTCTCTCTGTAGTTATCACCATCTGCTGAATGAGGAAGCTTTTATGGTGAGAGTTAGGTGATGCATTAATATTCCTTTTATCTCCTTTTTCCACAATATCCCCTGAACCTCAGTATACAGGCTGCATTGTAAATGTGTCACTTATGGCTGAAAACCTCAGACATGTATTCTCTGCATTTGGCCAGTTGTGGATCATAATAGTCCCCATATACTGCAAAAAGAAGCTTCTTTTATGAGTGGTGAGAGGTACACTTGTCTGAAGATATGAGGGTACATATTTAGAATACAGTAAGAAATTAAGTTGGTTTAGTGATGTGGGAAATGTAGGTTTTTCTCTAGGGTCTATGCCATCTCCACCCATGCATACTTGGCTATGTTTACAGTATCACACATGAGTTCCCTCTTATTGAACAGGCCTTAAGTCCAATTAGACAGATGTTAATTACTCCAAGATAAAATGACACCAACTGGATGGTGGGACCCATGGGCTGTGTGGGTTTGGGCACAACTGCTTGCAAATTGGTTTTACATGAAGGATGCTTGTACTCATAAATTATTACTTATTGTTAAAAAAATGAAAAAAAAATAAAGAATAAAAAAATAAAAGAAAAGAAGTGAAGATAGTGGAAAAAAAAAGAAAGAAAGAAAGTATGTACATGGTTGGCAGATGCTGCAGTTGAATATGCCGGCTTTTTCTGCCTTGTATCTCCAAACCTATCTTTCTCTGAGATAAAATGTATTTTCCCTAAAAAAAAAAAAAAAAAAAAAAAAAAGTGGCACTACTGCACCAATAGAGATTTGCTGAGCCAGTCACTGTTGAGGTTCGTAGCTTTTACAGTTGGGTGAGATTAGTGATTGGCTTTCTCCCTTGGAAGCTTCCACAGTGTGTTCTGATACAGTTAGAACTAGTCTTCAGGCAGGAAGCCTTCAGGTCAGTTCCAGGTCAATTTTTCCAAGACCTGTGTCCAAACTGTTATGTCTTCAGCATTAGGGCCTTACCTTTAAGTTTTGGGAGGCAATCAAGGGCTGTGGCAGTAGACTATTATTTTGGACGTCTTTTGGATATCTGGACTTAAAATTTGAAGGGACATTTCAGCTTTCCGGCACTGTGTTTTTAGTTATATAGACTTCAGCTATACACAAGTTCCTGTGTGTGCATTTTTCAGTAGGCTTTTGATCTATTTTTATTTGACTTTTCATTACCACCTAAGCATTATTTCTCTCTCCTCTCTCTCCAGCCCTTTCTATCACCTCTCCAGTTAAAGTAGATTCCATTTTCCTATTTACCCCCTTGATAATACCTGTCTTCTTCTATCTCCCTCTCTCAATCCCCTTCTCCCCCCACACCCCTGTTGGTTACTTTTCATTGCTTTTATCTGATATGTATAACAGTAGAGAAATTTGTTAGACATCTCACAAATGTAATTTAGCAATTCAAAGTGCCATTCATCCAATTATGGCAATAAGGTAAAAATGAGAGTCAATCGCTTCTTGACTTTCCCTGAACTTCACTCCTCCTAAATAATTATTGCATCTTTCCACTCCTCTCTCACCCATCTCCTAAAACCACTGCTTTTCTGTGTCCTTATTTTCGCCACAAAAATCTAAAGCATCAGTTATCATTTTTCAGTGGGATCCTACAATAGCCTCCTTACCACTTGCTTTAGTGGGATGCAGCCCTTATCCATCACTTTCAGTATTTATTATTGTATTTCCAAAGGATGAATCAAGCCATGTTATAATTATATTTGAAGGATTTACCATTTCTGCTTAAGCCATGCACCTCTGATTGGATCACCTTGGTAACAAGGGTGCTCCATGAACCACAGTTCTCAGCTTTCAAGTTCTCTCCCTGCTGCATTCTCGTCTTCTCTACTGTGTGTTTTCACCCTTCTGGACCTTGACTATTTTCATTCTATTCCTGGAACTCTCTTCCTCCACTCTTACATACCTAAAACATAATACTTTTTCATTTTGCACACCAGATACTGACTCTTCAGAGGAATTCTACCTGATAGCATCTGCTATCAAGTATCTGGATTCCTCTGGCAGGGCTCCTTCATACCTCTTCATGCCTCCCAGGATACTAAGCTTATTAGTACATTTCATATGAAAAAAGAAAACAACCTCACCGCTTCTGTGGAGTGTGTTTCTACTTTTATGGGTGTGTGTGGTTCCTGCAATGAAATCTCTATCTTTGCCTTCTTCTAGTTGAACTGGAGAAATGATCACTACACATTTGAAATGTAGTAGCAAAAGCCAGTCTCTGCAAAGGGTTGAGGAGTGAATCTTCCTTTAAAAATAGGGGCTGGCCGGGCATGGTGGTGCACGCCTTTAATCCCAGCACTCGGGAGGCAGAGGTAGGTGGATCTCTGTGGGTTCCAGGCCAGTCTGGTCTACAGAGTGAGCTCCAGGACACCTGGTACTAAAAGGGAGACCCTGTCTCAAAAATAACAGAAAAAGGGTAAAACTAAAAATAGGGGCTGATCCACAAACTGTGGTTTCTCTATAAAGGGTGACAAGTTCTTATTGTGGCTTATAACATATTCCAACCATTAGAAGACATAAGCTTGTGGCATCTCCTGTGAATTATTCCTCCAAGGAGAGAGCTAATAGCCAATTAGATTTGGGATATATATAGACACATGGCTGCCGCATGCTTGTGCATACAAGCTTCTCCAACTGGACTATGGGAACCTTGGGTTGTTCAAAATTTGGACACAGATACTTGAAAATTGGTTTTACATGAATGTTACATTCATTGCTTATGCTTAATAATTTGGCTCACTTCAAAGAAAATGCACCAATTACCTAATTGTATGGCAAACAGAGTAACATCAATGTTATCTGAAAACAACTGTGCTATTATATTGTAGAATCCCTTAAAAAATAAACAAATAAAAGAAAAAAATGGGGCTGAAGAGCTGCTCTGAGGTTAAGAACACTGGTTGTTCTTGCAGAAGACTCAGGTTCAGCTCAGCACCCACATGGCAGGTAACAACTTTCTATAACTCCACTTCCAGGGGACCTGGTGCCCCCTTCAGACTTTCACAGACATTGGATGTGCATAGTGCACCTATATACATACAGGCAAAACACTCACATACAACACATAAATAAAAAGTTGAAAAATTAAAATAATTTGTTTCACATATCACTATACACAAAATATGAAATATATGAATATGGATATATTTCCAAGCTATAAAGCTTTTCATAAAAGAAAGCTAACAGAAGTGTGGCATTAGTTTTCACTGTGTTGTCTGGTTGTTGTTCTTTTTGTTCTTCCCATGATGGTAATTTCAATGTTTCATTCTAAAATATCTGATAACTTGATCTATGTACCATTTGAAAAAAGAGACACTGAATATCTCAGGAATTAACAGCAAAGTTAAGCTCTGTGTATGTCTGCCTAGGGAAGAGAAGTGAAATTTACTCAGAAATGGAATATGGGAAATTTGTGAGAACTCTTCCTCAGATTAAATTGAGATAATGTCCATTAAGTCATTTACCAAAGATAGTCCTACATGACCCCCCCAATTCTAAGTTATATCATAAAATGGCAACTTCTCCACAGCCCATGCACTTGAGAATAAGTGTTCTGGAACTTTAGAACTCCAATTATTTTAGCCAGAGTTTTCAATAATTGACTAAATTGCCTATAAATGGATTAGCATTAATTTTCCAAATGTTTTACATGTGCTTAAATTATAACTATATTTAAATATTTTAAGGATATATTACCTAAATGCCCAGATGCAAGCATAAATTTCTATATTATTGGGGATTCATTACATAGTTTTTCATTCAGACTTCTCATTAAAGATACATCTCTAGAGCCAGGTGTGGTGGTGCACACTTTTAATCCTAGCACTCTGGAGGCAGAGGCAGGCAGATCTCTGTGAGTTCAAGGCCAGCCTGGTCTACAGAGTGAGTTCCAGGACAGCTGGGGCTATAGGGAGATCCTGTCTCAAAAAGGCATATATATATATATATGAGCATATAAATATGTGTGTGTATATATATATTCCTAGTACAAGGCTTATCTCAGAAACATTAAGTAGAAGAGATAAGTACTTTTTAGGATGACTAAGATAAAGGTGTGCTGATATTAGAAAACATGTGTTATTTAGATACACTCATTTTATTCTTGCTGTTCATTGGACACTACTTCATTGCTCTCTGCATTTATCCCGCTTCCCGTATCTTGGAAGCATAATTGGCAAGACTAGACATGAATACAAATTTGAAATCCTATAAATAGATATTATAGTGCACCAAAAATATAGTAGAAATAAACTCATTTTAAGTAGCTCTGATAGACTTCAAAATCAAGTCATACATATTTCTTATTACACAAGTTCTCCAGTGCCCTTAAGTAGAAAGAAATAGGTTTCTGTCCATAAAACATTCAGTGTTCTATATAAACTACTTATGTGGGTTAGGTGTTAGGACTCAGATTTAGAACCTGGGTGTCAAGGATATTGCAAAGTACATTCACATGCTAAAGAAATAAATGAGAGCACAGATGTTTCTCTGTATCAGCGATCATCTTCTGCCTGAGTCCTATATATCTTTTCCTCAGCTAATGATTGATAATGATGGGTTGTAACTGATTATAAAAAATTGGATTCATAAAAGTCATCAGAGAAATAAAATGGTTACCTTTCTCAATAACCCATTCAGTACATTTTCTGAGGATGCGGAATATTCTCAACACAAATCTCCATGGGTCTCCCTACCAGTGAAGAGCATAGCGAGAGAAAATCAATGAAGCAAGACTCCTGCCTTCCTTCTCTGCCATCTGCCTTGCAAGAACATTTGTCTTCCAGGCATTTGGGGGAAATGATCTTTCCTGTCTAGCTTCCTTCGTCCTCCTAGAAAGTGAGAGTAAAGTGAGAAAAATAATGACTCATTTGAACAAAGGATAGTTTGGAGAGCCAAGAAATGGAAATGGCTGTTACTGTTTATTTTTACAATTTTTGTCCTCCATAGAATCTGAGGAGGTCTGCCTGTGATTCCTCAACACGAAGAACCAAAAATATGAGAAAGCAGCCAGTTTTAGGAATTCCTGCTGATAAAATTTTACTACTTCATTTGACAAGATAAATCTCAATTTAGGAAATCAATAACCATTTTAAAGGAATTTTCTTCTGGGAAGAAATTAACTGAGAGAAGAAATTAATTGAGAGCTCTTTCTGTGCTGTTTGCCCTTGAGGATAAATTTAGATGATGCCATGATTATGACGACAATGATGGTGTTGATGGCCACAGTTGCCACTCTTTATTTATTCTTTGCTCTGTTTGTTTGCTGGACCATATGCATAGCTACCAGTTTCTCCTCATCAGCATGTAAGCTTGTGGATCCACTGATTACTCAATACCCCTTATCTAAAATGTCAGATTTTGAACTCCCATTGCATAGATGAAGAAAGTTCTCATGGACTTGCTACTTCCTGCTTCAGTGCCCTAACTATACAATGAATTCTTTTGAAATTAATGAAAGTTGGGCTGGAGAGATGGCCTAGCGGTTAAGAGCGCCGACCGCTCTTGCAGAGGACCCGGGTTCGATCCCCAGCACCCACATGGCGGCCGAGAACCGTCTGAAACTCCAATTCCGGGAGAACTCCAGTTCCAGGGGAATCCGAGACCCTCTTCTGACCTCCGCGGCATTGCACGACACGGGTGCACAGACTTGCATGCAGACAGTACATTCATACACATACAGAAATAAATAAAATTAATAAAAAAAATTAAAAAAAAAGAAATTAATGAAAGTTAAACACACACACACACACACACACACACACACACACACACACACCAAACTCTGGCATGATATTAGTTTCAGCTACTCTCTACTCAATGGATTTCTTTTTTTATTATCATCTTTCACAAGGTTTCCCCCTCTACCACAGTTTCTAGAAACATACCTAACTTCGTTAAATGCAATAACAAGCAAAAATGGCAAAAATCCCTAGGACCTCAGGTTTATTTGCTTGTATCTTTGATTATTCTTCCTAAAAGAATCTTCTATAGCTGGTGTTTTGGCTTATAGTTTTTTCACACCAACTCCCATCCTAATTATAATTACTCACTCTCTACATAAGTCTTATGAAAACCAATAACATCTTTCCACTGAATTCCACAGTTGTTTCTTTGCACTTGCCTCACTAGCCGTGTGAGTTTTTGTTTGGAGTTTCTTGTTTGGAGTTCTTGTTTGGAGTTTCTTCTTAAAATAGTTCCATTCATTTTTTAATTAAGCTTTTGCAATTTTCATACAATGTGTTTTTATGGTATTTTGATTCCCTCCTCTATCCACACCTCCTCTTATTGTCCCCACACAATTTAATGCATTCTATTCTCTCTCTCTCTCTCTCTCTGTATATATATATGGAGAGAGAGAGAGAGTCTAATGTGTGTCTTCAAGTGTCCCTCCACTCTTCCTCAATGATCCCTGAGCCTTGGCAGAAGCAGGTGTGATAATGATGTCCCATTCAGGGCTAAGCACTCTGCAGTCTCTTATTTTCTGCACAGTGATCACTTGTGGGTCTCTATGTTAATCATCATCTGCTACAAGAACAAGGTACTCTAGTGAGAGTTAAGAAACATTCACTAATCTTTGGGTATAACAGTAAGTCATTGGGAGTCAGGATTTTGTGATATTATACTTTTTAGGTATTATTCATAACTTCTTCCAGAGTTACTCATTTGGAGCCTCTAAACCTCTTTGTGTAGCCCCATTGAAGACACCATACTCTGTGTATGCTCTTCATGAAGGCCACTTGTCCTGGCCCTTCACTCTCATCATCATACTCAAAATATGAAAGTGCTCCTCAGAGGGGCATCTGCGCTCTTCATGTGAATACTTTCTCCCTTGACACTTGAATGGATCACACACAACTTAAACTGCATTGGAGTAGTGATTCTTTTCCTTTTCAACCTCTCCCTCCCTCCTTTCTTTTTTTTTTTTTTGAGTAAACAACACTACTCAAATGAGCAAACCAAATATTTGGATGTTACACTAGATTTTTTTCAATTTGAAATTTAGGCTTTCCACCTTCGCATCTAATTCAAAGGCTGCTTTCTCATGGCCATTCCTGTTTCTGTATTTCTCACCTGAAGCAACGTGAAAATCTCCTAATGAAAGATTCTGCCTGCACACCATCACAGGTGCAGTAATCACACCAATATTATTAGAGGTAACCAACTACTTTCTAAGAGTGATCCTTCTAGAATAAACTTCATATTCTGTTACTACCTCTCTGGTCCCTTTGAACAATCCTCTCATTATTTCAGATCATATCTAGAAAAAATATCAAATATTCAGTGTGGATTTACCAATTCAGGAACTGGAGTGTTCCTCTCCTCAAACTTCATCAACCTAAATCCTTTGCAAGAAGGTTGATAGCAACTAATATAGCTTAAGTATTTGTCTGTGTTCTGAACACAATTCTAAACACTTAGTCTAGTTTCTTACTTAATCTTTTCAATTACATTCTAAGATAGATTTTTATTACTATTGTTATCCATGGGATATTGTGAGCTTGAGAATTGCTCAAGGTCCCTAAAGAGTGAAGATAGAATGCAGATCCCAATCCAGGCCTGAGTACCATTAACTCACATCCATCTAGATACCATTTAAAAAATAACACCTTCCTCCAGCAGACCTACTAAATGTCTAACCACTCAGTCGCACATGTGATAACCAAACTAAATCCTTGAACAATTTACAAATTATGAGTTGACAGCTGACTCCTTGCCAATTACATATCAAATTGAATATCTTTTTTGTTGTTATTTTTGAGACATGGTCTTCCTTTTTGTAGTCCCAGCGGGCCTGGAGCTCACTCTGTAGACCAGGCTGGCCTTGAACTCCCAGAGATCCGCCTGCCTCTGCCTCCCAAGTGCTAGGATTAAAGGCCTGCGCCACCGCGCCCGGCTTTGAATATCTCTCTCTTTAAGAAGTCTTCCCGCGGGTGTGGTGGCACAGGCCTTTAATCCCAGCACTTAGGGGGCAGAGGCAGGCAGATCTTAGTGAGTTCAAGGCTAGCCTGATCTACAGAGCGAGTTCCAGGCCAGCTGGGGCTACAGGGAGATCCTGTCTCGAAAAGACCAAAAAAATGAAGAGTAATGAATAGCCAATTTTTGTGTCTGGTATATCCATCTTCAAATTTGATTGTTTTAGACATGTGGCTACATATATTGTACAGAATAAGTCATATTTTAACTTTTATCTGACTTCAAGANTACATACCTAAAACATAATACTTTTTCATTTTGCACACCAGATACTGACTCTTCAGAGGAATTCTACCTGATAGCATCTGCTATCAAGTATCTGGATTCCTCTGGCAGGGCTCCTTCATACCTCTTCATGCCTCCCAGGATACTAAGCTTATTAGTACATTTTCATTTGAAAAAGAAACAACCTCACCGCATTCTGTTGGAGTGTTTCTACTTTTATGTTAGATAGTGTGGTGGTTCCTTGCAATGAAATATCTCTATCTTTGCCTTCTTACTAGTTTGAACTGGGAGAAATGATCATACACATTTGAAAATGTAGTAGCAAAAGCCAGGTCTCTGCAAAGGGTTGAGAGTGAGACTTTCTTTTAAAATACGGGGCTTGCCGGGCATGGTGGGCACGCCTTTTATCCCAGCACTCCGGGAGGCAGAGGTGTGTGGATCCTGTGGGTTCCAGGCCAGCTGTTTACCAGGAGGAACTCCAGGTCACCTGGGACTAAAAGGAGCGACCCTGTCTCAAAAATACAGACAAAGGGTAAACTAAAAAAGGGCTGTCACCAACTGTGGTTTCTCTATAAAGGGTGACAAGTTCTTCTATTGTGGCTATATAACATATTCCAACCATTAGAAGACATGAAGCTTGTCTCGGCATCAGCTGTATGATTATTCATCCAAGGGAGAGCAATAGCCAATTAAGTTTGTGGATTATATATAGACACATGGCTGCCCATGCTTGTGCATACAAGCCATTCTCCAATCTGGACTTGGGACCTTGAGGTTGTCAAAATTTGGACATAGATACTTGAAATTGTTTTACATGAGATGTCTTATTATGCTAAAAAATAAGAAAATTCAAAGAAACTGCACCAAATTACACTAATTGTATGGCAAAACGAGTAACATCAATGTTATTCTGAAAACAAACTGTGCTATTTATTGTAGAATCCCTACAAAAATAAACAAATATAAAAGAAAACAGATTGGGGTGAACGAGCTGCTTAGGTTAAGACACTGGTTGTTCTTGCACATAGTACTCAGGTTCAGCTCGCCCCACATGGCAGGTAACAACTTTCTTAGTAACTCCACTTCCGGGGACTGCTGGTGCCCCTTCAGACCTGGTCACCAGACATTGATGGTGGCATGTGCACCTATATAATACAGGCCAAAACTCACTCACACACAACACATTAAATAAAAAGTTGAAAATTTAAATAATTGTGGTTCACATATCCACTATACACAAAAATGAAAGTATATGAATTGGATATATTTCCAAGCTATAAAGCTTTTCATAAAAGAAAGCTAACAGAAGTGTGGCATTAGTTTTCACTGTGTTTGTCTTAGTGTGTGTCTTTTTGTTCTTCCCAGTGATGGGTAATTTCAATGTTTTCATTCTAAATATCTGAGTAACTTGATCTATGTACCATTTGAAAAAAGAGACACTGAATATCTCAGGAATTAACAGCAAAGTTAAGCTCTGTGTATGTCTGCCTAGGGAAGAGAAGTGAAATTTACTCAGAAATGGAATATGGGAAATTTGTGAGAACTCTTCCTCAGATTAAATTGAGATAATGTCCATTAAGTCATTTACCAAAGATAGTCCTACATGACCCCCCCAATTCTAAGTTATATCATAAAATGGCAACTTCTCCACAGCCCATGCACTTGAGAATAAGTGTTTGGACTTAGAACTCAATTATTTTTAGCCATGAGTTTTCATAGATTGACTAAATGCCTATAAATGGATTAGCATTAATTTTCCAAATGTTTTACATGTGCTTAAATATATAACTATATAAATATTTTAAGGATATATTACCTAAATGCCCAGATGCAAGCATAAATTTCTATATTATTGGGGATTCATTACATAGTTTTTCATTCAGACTTCTCATTAAAGATACATCTCTAGAGCCAGGTGTACGGTGGTGCCACTTTTAATCTTAGCACTCTGGAGGCAGAGGCAGGGCAGATCTCGTTGAGTTCAAAGGCCAGCTTGTTCTACAGAGTAGTTTCCAGGACAAGCTGGGCTATAGAGGAGGATCTGCTCTCAAAAAGGCGATTATATAAGTATATATGTTACCATCTGATATAATATATAGCAATGGTGTGTATAATATACTATCCTAGTACAAGGCTTATCTCGAAACATTAAGTAGAAGAGATAAGTACTTTTTAGGATGACTAAGATAAAGGTGTGCTGATATTAGAAAACTGTGTTATTTAGATACACTCATTTTATTCTTGCTGTTCATTGGACACTACTTCATTGCTCTCTGCATTTATCCCGCTTCCCTTATCTTGGAAGCATAATTGGCAAGACTAGACATGAATACAAATTTGAAATCCTATAAATAGATATTATAGTGCACCAAAAATATAGTAGAAATAAACTCATTTTAAGTAGCTCTGATAGACTTCAAAATCAAGTCATACCTATTTCTTTTACAACACGTTCTCCAGTGCCCTTAAGTCGAAGAAATAGGTTTCTGTCCCTAAAACATTCAGTGTTCTATATAAACTACTTATGTGGGTTAGGTGTTAGGACTCAGATTTAGAACCTGGGTGTCAAGGATATTGCAAAGTACATTCACATGCTAAAGAAATAAATGAGAGCACAGATGTTTCTCTGTATCAGCGATCATCTTCTGCCTGAGTCCTATATATCTTTTCCTCAGCTAATGATTGATAATGATGGGTTGTAACTGATTATAAAAAATTGGATTTTAAAAGTCATCAGAGAAATAAAATGGTTACCTTTCTCAATAACCCATTCAGTACATTTTCTGAGGATGCGGAATATTCTCAACACAAATCTCCATGGGTCTCCCTACCAGTGAAGAGCATAGCGAGAGAAAATCAATGAAGCAAGACTCCTGCCTTCCTTCTCTGCCATCTGCCTTGCAAGAAACATTTGTCTTCCAGGCATTTGGGGGAAATGATCTTTCCTGTCTAGCTTCCTTCGTCCTCCTAGAAAGTGAGAGTAAAGTGAGAAAAATAATGACTCATTTGAACAAAGGATAGTTTGGAGAGCCAAGAAATGGAAATGGCTGTTACTGTTTATTTTTACAATTTTTGTCCTCCATAGAATCTGAGGAGGTCTGCCTGTGATTCCTCAACACGAAGAACCAAAAATATGAGAAAGCAGCCAGTTTTAGGAATTCCTGCTGATAAAATTTTACTACTTCATTTGACAAGATTAAATCTCAATTTAGGAAATCAATAACCATTTTAAAGGAATTTTCTTCATGGGAAGAAATTAACTGAGAGAAGAAATTAATTGAGAGCTCTTTCTGTGCTGTTTGCCCTTGAGGATAAATTTAGATGATGCCATGATAATGACGACAATGATGGTGTTGATGGCCACAGTTGCCACTCTTTATTTATTCTTTGCTCTGTTTGTTTGCTGGACCATATGCATAGCTACCAGTTTCTCCTCATCAGCATGTAAGCTTGTGGATCCACTGATTACTCAATACCCCTTATCTAAAATGTCAGATTTTGAACTCCCATTGCATAGATGAAGAAAGTTCTCATGGACTTGCTACTTCCTGCTTCAGTGCCCTAACTATACAATGAATTCTTTTGAATTAACTGAATAGTTGGGCTGGAGAGATGGCCTAGCGGTTAGAGCGGCCGGACCGCTCTTGCCAGAGGACCCGGGTTCGATCCCAGCACCCCACATGCGGCCGGAACCGCTGAACTCCAATTCCGAGAGAACTCAGTTCCAGGGGATCCGAGTGACCCTCTTCTGACCTCGCCGGCATCTGCACGACACGGGTGCACAGAACTTGCATGCAGACAGTACATTCAACACATAAGATAAAATCTAAATTAATAAAAAAAATAAAAAAAAAGAAAAATAATTGAAAGTAAACACACTACACCCACACACCACACACTCACACACCACACACACACCAAATCTGGCATGATATTAGTTTCAGCTACTCTCTACTCAATGGATTTCTTTTTTTATTATCATCTTTCACAAGGTTTCCCCCTCTACCACAGTTTCTAGAAACATACCTAACTTCGTTAAATGCAATAACAAGCAAAAATGGCAAAAATCCCTAGGACCTCAGGTTTATTTGCTTGTATCTTTGATTATTCTTCCTAAAAGAATCTTCTATAGCTGGTGTTTTGGCTTATAGTTTTTTCACACCAACTCCCATCCTAATTATAATTACTCACTCTCTACATAAGTCTTATGAAAACCAATAACATCTTTCCACTGAATTCCACAGTTGTTTCTTTGCACTTGCCTCACTAGCCGTGTGAGTTTTTGTTTGGAGTTTCTTGTTTGGAGTTCTTGTTTGGAGTTTCTTCCTTAAAATGTTCCATTCATTTTTAATTAAGCTTTGCAATTTTCATACAATGTGTTTTTATGGTATTTTGATTCCCACTTCTATCCACACCTCCTCTTATTGCCCCACCCCTTTAAGCTTCTATTCTCCTTCTCTTCTCTCTCTCTCTCTCTATATTATATTATATTCTATATGTCTATTCTTCATTCTCTCTCTCTTCTCTTTCTCTTCTCTCTATATATGGGAGGAGAGGAGTCTTGTGTGTCTTCACGTGTCCTCCATCTTCCTCATGATCCTGGCCTTGGAAAGAAGCGATTGATATGTGTCCCATTCAGGGCTAAGCACTCTGCAGTCTCTTATTTGCGCACATGATCACTTGGGGTCTCTATGTTTCATCATTGCTCAAGAACGGTATTCTAGTGAGGTTAAGAAACATTCACTAAGCTGTGGGCATAACAGTAAGTCATTGGGGTCAGTGGATTTTGTGATATTATATTTTTAGGTATTATCATAACTTCTTCCAGGTTACTCATTTGGAGCCTCTAACCAGTCTTTGTAGCCCATTGAAGACACCATACTCTGTGTATGCTCTTCATGAAGGCCACTTGTCCTGGCCCTTCACTCTCATCATCATACTCAAATATGAATGTGCTCCTCAGAGGGGCATCGCGCGCTCCATGGGAAACTTTCCCCGACACTTGGAAGGACACACACAACTAAACTGGCAGGGAGTGGATCTCCTCAACTCCCCTCCCCCTTTCTTTTTTTTTTTTTTTGAGTAAACACACACCACCAAATGAGCAAACCAAATATTGGTGACACTAGAGTTTTTTTCAATTTGAATTTAGGCTTTTCCCTCCACCTTCGCATCAATTCAAAGAAAGGGCTGCTTTCTCATGGCCATTCCTGTTTCTGTATTTCTCACCTGAAGCAACATGAAAATCTCCTAATGAAAGATTCTGCCTGCACACCATCACAGGTGCAGTAATCACACCAATATCATTCGGGTAACCAACTACTTTCTAAGAGTGATCCTTCTAGAATAAACTTCATATTCTGTTACTACCTCTCTGGTCCCTTTGAACAATCCTCTCATTATTTCAGATCATATCTAGAAAAAATATCAAATATTCAGTGTGGATTTACCAATTCAGGAACTGGAGTGTTCCTCTCCTCAAACTTCATCAACCTAAATCCTTTGCAAGAAGGTTGATAGCAACTAATATAGCTTAAGTATTTGTCTGTGTTCTGAACACAATTCTAAACACTTAGTCTAGTTTCTTACTTAATCTTTTCAATTACATTCTAAGATAGATTTTTATTACTATTGTTATCCATGGGATATTGTGAGCTTGAGAATTGCTCAAGGTCCCTAAAGAGTGAAGATAGAATGCAGATCCCAATCCAGGCCTGAGTACCATTAACTCACATCCATCTAGATACCATTTAAAAAATAACACCTTCCTCCAGCAGACCTACTAAATGTCTAACCACTCAGTCGCACATGTGATAACCAAACTAAATCCTTGAACAATTTACAAATTATGAGTTGACAGCTGACTCCTTGCCAATTACATATCAAATTGAATATCTTTTTTGTGTTATTTTGAGAATGGTCTTCCTTTTTGTTAGTCCCAGCGGGCCTGCGAGCTCACTCTGCTTAACCAGGTGGCTTGAAACTCCCAGAGATCCGCCTGCCTTTGCCTCCCCAAGTGCTAGGATTAAAGGCCTGCGCCACGCCGCCCGGTTTGAATTACTCTTCTTTAATGAATTTTTTTTTCCCGGTGTGGTGGTGGACACAGCCTTTAATCCCAGCACTTGGGTGCAGGCAGACAGAGGAACTGGCACATGAGAGATCTTAGTGAGAAGTGCGTTTTTCAATTTTTGTTTCGATGCAGAGTTAAAATCATGAAGCAGTTTTAAGTTAGTCGTTAGTTGATGAGTATAGTAGTTCTTTCTAACGTGAAGATTCAAGGCTAAGCCTGATCCTATTCTACTAGAGCGAGTTCCAGGCCAGCTGGGCTACAGGGAATCCTGTCTCGAAAAGACCACAAAATAAAAAAAAAAAAAAAAAAAAAAAAAAAAAAAAAAAAAAAAAATGTAGATCTCAGCCACAAGTTGGTGGAAATACAAATTAATACAGCCTTCATGGAAAATGCTGGGAAAGTTCATAAAAACTTAAAAATATGGGCTGGAGAGATGACTCGGTGTTTAGGGGACTGGCTGCTCTAGCAGAGGACATGAGTTTGCTTCCCAGCACCCACATGGTGGCTAACAACCATCCAAAGCTCCAGTCCCCAGGGATCCAATGCCCTGTTCTGACCTCTGTAGGCATTGCATGACAGGGGTGCACTTACACACATACAGGCAATGGACTCATAGACATAAAATAAAAATAATAAAATATGCTTAAAAATTCGGTTTTAGACATTGCATGTGTCGTCCTGCTCTGTAAGATGAAGTGTAGATAGCTGGGCGTGCTCCATGCTCTTTCTTTCATAGCTCTACCTCTGTGCTTTGCTTTTGATAATTTGTAAATATTGGTCAAAATCACACCTGTGTCTTCAAGACAGTTTTTCATAAGTTATAGGGAAACATACTTTTACAATCATATTTTTAAAATATGAAGACAGGGCCTGGGATGCAGTGGCACAAGCCATTAATCCCAGCATTCAGGAAGCAGAGGCAGGACATTCCTATATTGTCATCTCCTCACAAAACTTACAATTCTTTAAACAACATGAACATTATCTTTTCTCTGTGTTATCACCAGAAACATTTTATCCTTTCTATAATCAGAGAGATGAAATATCTATCAAGTGTTTGGTAATTGATTACAGGCTGATTTTGAAGTTAATCATGAAAGTTCACAAAATTATGGACATGTTTATGGTTGGATGTAAATGATGGAAGCATTTTCTTTTCCTATAAATGTAATATTAATATCTGTGCCATTCAAGGGGCCATTACAAGGGGTACATTCAAATGGAATCATAGTTGTTTTCACCTTATTCAGATTTTCTCAAAAACTCTCAGGCTATCTAAAGCTCAATTCCATCCCTCTTTGTGAAAATTAGATTTATTTTCAACTGGTATGTAAAATCTTAAATTTGAGCATGGTGGTAATATGATGTTTCATACTTGTATATATTCCATAATGTTTAAGTTTGGTTAAATATACTTCTCCATGTAAACATTTACCATTATTTCATAGTGAAAACTTGCAAAGTCTTTTTTTCTAGCTTTTCCAAAGCTATTATCCTTAGTAAGCCCATTGTGTAGTAGCACACTTAAAATGTCCTACTCATAAGAATTCAATAATCAGCTTTCCAATAACCTATCCAGTATACAAACTCACACACACACACACACACACACACACACACACACACACCACTTCTCAGACACTATTGCACTCTCAAATCCTAAGCAACAATTTTTATGTAGGTTCTACCTGTAAGTAAAATTATGCAAGACTTTCCTTTTATTTTTTTTTTTTTTTTTGGTCTTTTTTGAGACAGGGTCTCCCTGTAGCCCCAGCTGTCCTGGAACTCACTCTGTAGACCAGGCTGGCCTTGAACTCACAAAGATCTGCCTACCTCTGCCTCCCAAGTGCTAGGATTAAAGGCGTGCACCACCATGCTCGGCTAGACTTTCCTTTTTTAAATTAATTTATTATTTTTTATGTTTATGAGTGTACTGTCTGCATGTAGGTTGGTGCACTCATATCATGCAATGCCGTGGAGGTCAGAAGAGGGCATAGGATTCCCCTGGAACTGGAGTTAAAGACGGTTCTTAGCCTCCATGTGGGTGCTAGGAATCGAACCCAGGTCCTCTGCAAGAGCAGTCGGTGCTCTTAACCGCTGAGCCATTTCTTCAGCTCCAAGACTTTCCTTTTTATGACTGGCTTATTCCACTTATGATAATGAATTCCAGTTCTAGCATGTTATCACAAATGGTAAGTTACCACCCTTAGGGAGACAAACATAATTTCATTATCTGTGAGCACCATCTTTTCCTTATCCATTCACTAATTATTGGGCACTTAGATTTTTTCCATTTTATTCTTGTGAACATTGCAGGAGAATGCAGCCGCCTCCTCAGCATATGGATTTCAGTTCTTTAGGGCATAGCCCAACTGTGGAGTTAGTGAATCAAATGGTGGTTCTATTTTTAAAATTTTTAATTTTTAGTAAAAATTTTATGTATCTGAGTGTATTGCCTGCATGAGGGTAGCTGCACCCATGTCATGCAATGCCTGTGGAGGTCAGAAGAGGTCATCAGATCCCCTGGAACTGGAGCTATGGGTGATTGTTAGCCACCATGTGGGTGCTGGGAATCAAACTCAGGTCCTCTGCTAGAGCAGCCAGTGCCCTTAAACACTGAGCCATCTCTCCAGCCCATATTTTTAAGATTTTATGAACTTTCCCAGCATTTTCCATGAAGGCTGTATTAATTTGTATTTCCACCAACTTGTGGCTGAGACCTATTTTTTAAAGCTGTCTGTTCTTGAAGATTTTTCAAAGCCAACTGAATAGTTATCACTCTAGGAAAGGAAGGCATTTCCCTTGCAGGTCTCGTGTCTTTCTCTGTCAGGTTACCCACTTGTTCACTGCACTATGTCCTTGGGTAATTGCTTAAGGAAGCACATATATGCTGTGTTTCTTCCAGGGTCTGTTCTTGCATCTTTGTCAAATATCAGGTGCCTGGAATTGCATACATTTGTATTTGAGTCTTCTAATATGTTCCATGGATCTATGTGTCTGATTTGTGCCAGTACCATGCTGTTTTCATCACTATAGCTCTGCAATATAGTTTGAGATCTGCTATGGTGATGCCTCCAGCATTGCTCTTTTTGTTCAAGGCTGTTTGGGTTATCCAGGGGCATTTGTGCTTCCATATAAATTTTAGGATTTTTTTTCTAATTCTGTGAAGAATGCCATGGGAATTTTCCATTGAATCTACTGACTGTTTTTAGTACAATGGTCATTTTAACAATATTCTACAATCCAGGAGCATGGAGGCCTTTCCACCCCCTTGTGTCTTCCTCAATCTCTTTCATCAAAGATTTAAAAATTTCATTGTAGAGATCTTCAATGTTTTTGGCTACGATTATTCCTAGACCATTCACCACTTGTCAAAGGAGCTTCTTTTTTGCAACAGACAAAGATTACTGGAGATTTTTCACAACTGTTCAAACACAGAGAAGAAGTGTCTGTGAGATGCCTAACCCTAAGTGACACATCTACATTGGAACCTGAGGCTCACAGAAAATAGTGGAACAGGGGTTAGAGAGAATATTAATGCATCTCTCAAGCTTCCTCATGCAACAGGACAATGCACATAGAAGCCACAACAGGCTGATGTGTAGAGAATAAGAGACTGCAGAGTATGTGTCCCTGGGTAGGACTCCTATATTAAATCTCATCCACCCATGGCTCAGGGATCATTGTGGAAGGGAGGAAAATGATAGTAAGAGCTCAGGTTGGTGCATAATCAATTGTAAGGAAACAGTCTTCCAGTCCTCTGGTAACTTCCTCACATGAATTTAACAGCAATAGTGACAGCATGCCCAAAACCCATGCAAGCTCAATCAGATGAAACCCAGCATAGAACTAAAAAAGTGTAAAGGAGGCCCCAATCTTAGCCAGGGAACTGTTGGCAGCTGATCATTGCTGGATGAGGAGGGTTGATCTTCATTAAGGGAGTGACTCTAGAGAGGCTGACTAGACTCTAGTGAATCAACTCATTCCGAGAGATAACTGGGTAGGCCTTAACATGTATGGCAGAAGCAGGAAGGGGCCTGAATATGATTAAGATGTATTGTATGAAATACACAAAAAGCCAATGAAAATATACAGTGGTTAAACAAAAAGAAAGAATGTATAGTATGAGTATTTACTTTTCAGAAGAGAGCCTCATTTGTCCTCCATGCATTTTTCTCCCTTAATATAAAAGTGCTGATCATTGTTATGTTCCAGCATCCATTAAGATTGATGGGAAGCTCAATTTAAATTTAATTGTTCAATGTTTACATGTAACTAGTTTAAATGCTTTGAAAAATTTCAACTTGAATTTGTTCTTAATCTCATATTTCACAGCAAATTTGCAAGGATTTGTATAAATTTGTTTTCTTTTGCTGTGATAAAACACTTGCAAAAAAGCATCTTGGAAAGAAAGGGCTGACTTCATCTTACACTTCCAAGGCATAGTCCATCTTTGAGGGAAGTTAGACAGGAACTCAGGTCAGGAACTTGCAGACAGGAACTGAAGCAGAGACCACAGAGGACCCTGCCTGCTGCCTTATTCTCTGGCTTGCTCAGCTACTTTTCTTATTTATTTATTTATTTATTTATTTATTTATTTATTTATTTTTATGTGTATGAATGTACTGTCTGCATGCAGGTCTGTGCACCCGTGTCGTGCAATGCTGTGGAGATCAGAAGAAGGTGTCCGATTCCCCTGGAACTGGAGTTCTCCTGGAATTGGAGTTTCAGACGGTTCTCAGCCACCATGTGGGTGCTGGGGATCGAACCTGGGTCCTCTGTAAGAGCTGTCGGCTCTCTTAACTGCTAGGCCATCCTTCCAGCCCCTCAGCTACTTTTCTTTTACATGTAGCCCAGACCACCTGCCCAGAGAGGGTGCCACCAAGTTAGACTGGGTCCTCCCCGTCCATAGCAATCAAGAGAATGCTCCCACAGACACAGTTGCAGCCTAGTCTGCTGCAGGTAATTTGTCAGTTGAAGTTCCCTCATCACAGGTCTAGCCTGTATCAAATTGATGAAAACTAACCACCACAATGTAGAACTTTTTAAAATTCATTATAATAAGCACTTTTAACCTGAAAATGTAGTATGTCTTCTGGAGAAATTCCCTATGTAATTTATTGGATGACTTCTCCTAATCTTGCTGTGTCTCCTCCTCCTTGTCTACAAACTGCTCTTCAGACATTGGTGCTTCTAGATCAATACCACATCTCTCCATTTTTTCTTATTTTCAGTTTGGAGATAACTTTTTTTAATCCTCCAACTGCTTTCACTGTTCAAATGTACTATCTACAAATCTCTAAAGATAGAAAGTTCTCTCTCCTCTATGGACTTTTATCAGAACACTATTATAATATGATAATTTTATTGTAAAATTTGAAGCTACCTGCTAATTCATGTTACCCATTAATTTTACATGTTTGGACAATAATTCCTTTGGCCACCCTGAGTATTTATATAGAGCTTGACACTTCTTTCTGTGTTAACAGAAACGAGTATGTCATCAAGCAGAAGCCTTGTGCTGGGCCTCCAATGCTTAAATTTGTTACATTAATCTAATCATATTACACAGTAATTTTACATGGGTTTGTGTGTTTGTTTGCTTGTTTGTTTTGGGTTTGGTTTTCTGTGATAAAACCTTGACAAAAAGTAACATGGGGAAGAAAGACTTTAGTTCATCTTATACTTCCAAAGCACAGCTCTTTTTGAGGGAAGGCAGGAACTGAACCAGAGACCATGGAGAAATGCTGCTTAGTGCCTTGTTCCCCTGGCTTGTTCAGCCATTTTAGGCCTTATCAGTTAACTGTCAGACAGTTGTATAGGTATGTGGACCTGTTTTTTGGAGTACAGAATCAAGGGCTGAAGATGAGATCAACTGCTCTTGGCATACTTTCAGTAATGCCTGTTTTCAATTCCCTAGAACACTCCCAGCATGGCTTTTACACTTTTTTCTGAGTTTATATCTGAATAAACACAGACATAGCTGATCTCAGCCAGAATTTTTAATGTCTGCTCTCCATCATGTCTGCCTTCTAGAAATTCCCTGAAACTTCTCTCCAAGTAGCACTTTGTGCCATGGTCTTTGCTTCAGGGGTTTTCAAATTATGTTTTGTGGTATTCTACTTCACTATCATCTTAATGAGATCACAGAAAATAAAGATCAACATAGATATTAGTCTATCATTTTAAGCTAGACTTGTTTTTCATCCTTAAGAAAAAGACCAAAGAAAAAAAAAGAAGAAAAAAAAAGAAAAAGAAAAAGACCACAGGGCTGGAGAGATGGCTTCAATGGTTAAGAGCACTGGCTGTTCTTGCAGAAGACCTGAGTTCAAATCCCAGCACCCATATGGCAACTAACAGTCCATAACTACAGTTCAAGGGTATCAGAAGCCCTCTTCTGTCTTCCACAGGCATGGGTGTACTTGCATACAGGAACACAATACACATGTACACATAAAATAAAGAAAGAAAAAGACCACATATTTTGTTTTGTGGTTTCTCTACAAGATGAGAGCATGAAAATTCCAAGTGTAAGTGGAATTTTCATGCTCTCATCCTTATTTAGAAATTTTTTTGTATGGCATCATTAAATGTCACTTTCAGGGCCAGAGAGATGGCTCAGCAGTTAAGAGCACCGACTGCTCTTGCAGAGGACCTGGGTTCTATTCCCAGCACCCACATGCTGGCTAAGAACCATCCTTAACTCCAGTTCCAGGGGAATCCCACACCCTCTTCTGACCTCTGCAGTATTGCATGACACGGGTACACCAACCTACATGCAGACAGTACACTCATGCACATAAAAATAAAAATAAATAAATGTCACTTTCACTTCACTTGTCTTCAGATCATGTACTCAGATCTACTCATAATACCTTTTTCCTACTTCAAATTGATTCTATTTGCTCATATTTTCATGTATTTATAACAAGTTGAGCTGCTATATTTCAATAGTCTTAAACCAAGTATTTCTCATCAATATAGATAATGACATAAAGTCTCATGAATACCTATCCTGATTTAGCAGGTCTTGGGAAACTGTGAAGTAATTCACTCTACTATGATGACGTCACATCAACTTTTTTCACAAGACATGGAAAATGATTTCAATTCAGGATCCTGAAATGCTGGGGATTACAGAGCTTGTCGTTACCAGTGCAGTAATAGAGCAAAATGTGTCCTCATTCATCATCTTCCCAACTGTACAGCTTGGTATCCTGCCAAAGACAAATTATTCTTATGAGGAACATATATAGAGAAAAATGAGCCAAAATAAGCTCTTGGGTAGAATTACTTTTGTTCACGATTTGCCTTGAGCATTTCTTCTTTTTGTCTAAGCACATAGAAGCAAACAGCAATGAACTAGACATTTGTCAATTTTTAGGCTAGGCAGAGAAAGAGAGAAAATGCAAAATAAGAACCAAAAAGGTAAAGAATAGTAGAAAGAAAAACAAGGGATAAATGACAGGAAAAGTATATTCCTTTGCTTAGATAAACCTTTATAGACAGAGTATCTTTGTAAGTATGTAGAATAAATTACTTTCAAATTCTGCTATTTAAAAACCTCATAAAAATAGTTTGCTCTTTGGTTTTGGCTTTGGCATTTATGAAGTCCTGCTAGTCATAAGAGATCTATCCACAAAGTGACTTTCTATCTGTCTGTCTATCTATCTCTCTACCTGTATGTTGTGTTTCCACATCTTTGATGGTTACCCTGGTCTCTGAGGGATGGACATTTTAAGGTTCTGTTCTTTGCATATTCCTGGCTGCTCTCTCAGGCCTTGTCATCTGTGTATTGGATACCTCAAAAACTCCATGACTTTCAAGTAGTCTGTGATTGAATTCGTCACTTTATTTCCTATTAGGATCTCCTTCATAGGAACTGGTTCTTCATCAAAACAAACTGAAAAATCAGCTTTGGGAGTTCTGTTTGGCTTGTATGCTATCCAAGTCTATGAAACTTAGGGGTCTCAGAAATCAATTTTTTCGGGCACTGACTGATGTAATGGAATGACGTTCTCATTTATTTTCTTTCCAGATGATACAAATCATTTTCTCCTTAAAATTTCACACTTTTTTAGAGCCTTGAAAAAGCAAACCATGACTCCTGATTTGGTTAAATAGGCTGGAATCCACACGAGGCTCACTCTCTCAGAATATGTGATTTCAGTCTCATGGATTTCTTTGGTTTTATAGCTGCTCTCTTCATTTTTGGTATGAATATGCATGTTGGATTTATTGGATGCATTCTCCCAACATGTTTATGTTCCTCTAATTTCAGCCTGTGGAAAATTGATGAAAATCACAGGTCCCGTTACAGTCAAGACATCTGGAACACGATTTGGTGCTTGGATGACGGATCCTTTAGCATCTGAAAAAAATAACAGAGTATGTTGCCGAAACAAATGCTTATAATTGGGTTTTATTTATACCTTTTTCTCTCTTGACTTTTTAGTTTTCTTCAAGATATTGATTCTGACATGAAAAGTATTATATCCAGATATTTTCCAATTGAAAATACTAACATATCTGAAGGTTCACAACAAACCCATTTTAGTAATATAGTCCATCTTCTAAATCTCTAGAATACTCTAACCTAATTGTTATTAATTTTAATCTTATTTTATCATTTAAAAGTCTTAATCACAGGGCTGGAGAGATGCCTCAGTGGTTAAGAGCACTGACTGTTCTTGTAGAGGACCCGGGTTCGATTTCCAGCACACACATGGAGGCTAAGAACTGTCCTTAACTCCAATTCCAGCAGAATCTGATACCCTCTTCTGACCTCTACCACATTGCACTACAGGAGTGCACTCACACACATGCAGCCAATACATTAAAGCACATAAAATAATAAATAAAAAGTTCTAATCATAACCATACAAAATTCCTTGTATATTTCTCAAGCAATGTACTCTTAAGATTTTAAAATGGTAGGGGTGGGGCAGAGAGATGGTTTAGCAGTTAAAAGTCCTGGCTGCTTTTGCAGAGGAACTTGGTTTTGTTCCCAGCACCCATGTGCTGGCTAACCACTTTTCATGACTGCAGTTCCAGGAGACCCAATGCCTCTGGAGGCATTGCATGACACAAGTGCACTTACATACCTGCATGCAATATACTTATGCACATAAAAATAGATAAAAAATTAAACTAAGCACTAAGTAGTAAATATTTCAAGACCTAGCTATTTCACTACACAAGCCAGAGACAAGTGTAAAGGAAATACAAGTGGGGGGCTGGATAGATAGTTCAGCAATTAGAAGCCCTGGCTGCCCTTGCAGAGGACTCGGGTTTGATTCCTAGCACCCACATGGCAGATAACAGTCTATAACTCCAGTTCTAGAGGATCCGACATCCTCTTCTGAACTCTGTGAACATTGCATGATATGGGTGCACTTAGACACATGCAGCCAATACACCCATACACATAAAATAAAAGCAATAGTAAAAATATTAAAAAAGAAATACAAGTGAAAATTTGAGGTTGTTTTCATAGGTTGACAATGCCTATACCATGTAAGTAAATACAGTCAGAACTTATTGTACCTTTACTTAACAAAGAATTCAGCATGAAATAAGATTCTTATTGGTGCCTTCAAAAAGAAATCGTTAAATTAATGTAGTGATTTCACTAAAAACTGCAAGATGATCCTCTGAACGAATGTTACCAGAAGTTTCTGTAGTAACCATAAAGTAAAGATAAGGCGGACAGGTAAATGAAATGGACATTTTTCAGAGCAAAGCCTGGGATGAAGCTAACCCCTTGCTGTTTTCACAGATACTGTTGATGCCTCAGGAAATATAATTCACAGCAGCACATTACTTCTTTACTCAGCAATATGCACTAAATAGCCAAAAACATTTTTTAACAAAGGCAAAGGCAAAAAGCAAATTAAGTCGAAGGCAGTAAATTCAGCTCTTTCTTTTCCATACAAATATCATTTTTTAAAAAATCAATTTGAGTGTATTGGTGTCCATGTAAATGCTTTGACACATGTATCTAGGTCAGCAGACAACCGTTGAAGTCAGTTTCTTGACTTCTATCATGCAGGTTCCAGGGATCAAACTTGGGTTTTCATTTGAGGTTTCTAGTGTCTTTACCCATTGAGCAATCTTGCCAGCCCTTGGTACAAATAGTCTTACAATGCTCTACAATGCTATCATATTTCATCCAGTTACTAGCATATCATTTGACATCTAAAGCTTAAGATTATGCTTTTGATTGTCTTTATTTTGGAATTGTAATAAAGGCCTGAAATGTATTTATTCTACTTATGCTTTTTCTTAATCCTTCTTTTCAGGTCTGGTATATGGACAGTTACACTAACAATAAAATAGTCCGTGAGTACAAGTCAATTTCAGACTTTGTCAGTGGCGCTGAATCAAGGACATATAACCTCCCTTTCAAGTGGGCAGGAACTAACCATGTTGTCTACAATGGCTCACTCTATTTTAACAAATATCAAAGTAATATCATTATAAAATACAGCTTTGATCTGGGGAGAGTGCTGGCCCAACGAAGCCTGGAGTATGCTGGTTTTCACAACGTGTACCCCTACACATGGGGTGGATTCTCTGACATCGACCTAATGGCTGATGAAATTGGGCTCTGGGCTGTGTATGCAACTAATCAGAACGCAGGCAATATCGTCATCAGTCAGCTTAATCAAGATACCTTGGAGGTGATGAAGAGCTGGAGCACTGGCTACCCCAAGAGAAGTGCAGGGGAATCCTTCATGATCTGTGGGACTCTCTATGTTACCAACTCCCACTTAACTGGAGCCAAGGTGTATTATTCCTATTCCACCAAAACCTCCACATATGAGTACACAGACATTCCCTTCCATAACCAGTACTTTCATATATCTATGCTTGACTACAATGCAAGAGATAGAGCCCTTTATGCCTGGAACAATGGCCACCAGGTCCTGTTCAATGTCACTCTGTTCCACATCATTAAGACTGAAGATGACACATAAGCAAATGTAATTTATTTTCATCTATCTACATTGTCATTTATGATAAACTCCGTAGGACCCTGTCTGGTTTTTTTGTTTTTCCTTACTGGCTTTTCATCATTTCTCCAAAGCAAAGCATTTTATTGTATATTCGACGTTGCAGAAAAGAATTTGTCCAGGTTAACATGTTGGAAAAACATATTAACTCCTACATTTACAAGACCTATTATTATGTCCTTGTCATGAAAAGCACTAAAAAGAATTTAAGTAGCTAGAGTTATAGTTTTGGAAAATATTAATGATCTGCCTTATATTAGAGTCAGACTAATGGTAACTTAAATGCATGAATGTCTTCTTTTTTAAAAAACTGGTCTTTTTTTTTTACTGTCATTAGCTCCACATCAGAAAATATTTTCATAGGAATTAGGATAAAATAAAAGCACTTTCACCCCATTTATTTCTATGAAAAGTTTCATGATTTTATTTATATAACCAATACTATCAATTATTTTGCTGGAAACATGGTCCTGAGATGCGGTGCTGTACAGTCATTTTTAAATCTCTTGCTAATATTTTCTTGGCAATATGTATTTCTACCACTGTAACCACCATCCTGAAATTGTATTTCTTCACTTCTGTGAAAGTAATATTTTTTTATAAAAGACACTGAAATTTAATCTCAGTAATTACTCAAGTCAATTTTCAAATGTAGCCAAGGGGATTTTCTTGGCTTACCCCTTCACTTAAGCATTATAATAAAAAAAGTCGAATCAGGTATCCCACACAGCCTTTGTTTTATCCCAAGTTTATTGGACTAATGATTTTGAATTTGAACACTGCTTCAATTTGCCCATTTATCTGTTCACTGAAAGTATCCCAAGTTGTTTGCAAAAGGTGCAGTTGAGTTATAAGTGTTTGGATTGACTGTGCTCAATGATTATATTACCATCACTGATTATTAATATTTTAATATATTTACATACAACTTGCAATAATGTCACTTCCTTATATAACTATAAAAATACACAAAGCACATGAAGTCTTTTTAATAAGAAAATTTCTCTAATGTCCTCTAGATTAAATTTATGAGCCCTGAAAAGTTATTGGCATACTTGTCCCAAAGAAAATAATGAAAATACTTGGCAGTTATTTTAATTTCAAATGTGTACAACACCAATTCAGAAAATGAGATGAGAACACAACCCCTTGTTACCCTGCCTCACTGTATGCAAAAATAAGAAACAGAAAGAAAGCTCTGATACTGTGTTAATAATACCCTAAAATGTGCAATCAGTGTGTAACAAACATGTCTGTGAGTTTGGGTATACTTTCTCTATATTAAAACAAATTACATTCATACAGCTTTATGGAAAATAATAGGGGCTAATTTTAAATTTTAAAAAATAAATTCTAAAGCAAATACTACATTTTAAATTGTTATAAAGTGTTAATTTCATACATTCATAATACCATAATTTCCTTTTAAAAAATAAAGACATGATAATGCAGATGAAGCATTGTATAAATAAACACTATTTAGAGCAATTCATTTCAAATTTTGAAAAGAACCAAATATCTTAGCTATCATTCCATCAGAATTGGAAAATTTAAATATCCAAATTTGAAACTGATAAGGTTCAGTGATTATTTCCTTGAAAATTAAGCATGATTTCATTAGCACCCTGCATCTGTTTACAATGCTGTCATCTCATTCCAAAACTTTATGTAAGTTCCTGTCTACAATTGAAAGTTGGAAAAATTAGGAGACTCATTTGGTGTAGTGCACATGTCACAAAAGTAAGCAGTGCATACTTTGTATAGTCAATTTGTATAAAGTTAAAAAAACACCAATTTCAGAAATGAATGAATTTTTAGATAGACAGCATCTAATAGGTATCCTTCTTGTTTCTAAAAGATGTAATATGGTATCATATACACTCAAATTATGGATGCCTGTGGCTTATTTGTGAGGCGTGCAACGTGTACAGAGCTTTCTTGTTTCCTGTGTAAGTTCTCATCACCATATCCAGTTGATAGTGTATGTGCTGTTAGAGCAAGCTACGATTTTATTGTCACTATCAATGGAGTAACATTAGCTTAAAATATAACTTGCATTAAACATTCACAGTTTATGAGCATTTTTCTTAATAAATTATGTTCCGTTTTGTGCCTGAAATGAACAAAGACTTAATCACTGTTTTCTTTTTGAATCTCCAGCAAATAAAGTAACTTTATGAGCAGAATAATGAGTATTTTAAAGTTGATAGAATTTAAGCAATGCAGAAGTCTAAACTCAGAAAATCTTCATCCTAAGTGAACTATGTAACTGGTATTTTCTGAATTAATAAGATCATTAAAAAATTCCATATCACTCAAATATATTCTTGGTCAGATTCTCTCTCTCTCTCTCTCTCTCTCTCTCTCTCTCTCTCTCTCTCTCTTATTTGAATTTGTGGAGCTTGAATCAAAGTGGTTATTACTTACACCTAAATATATCTACAAGTTCAGAAGATGATGATATTTCAGTTTGTAATCAGTATAAAGAAATAAAATACAAAATAGAGCAGTTGCATTATATGCAGAATATCATGACTGATAAGTCATGCTTTATCATAAATTCAGAAGCTCTCTTCCTATCTCCATCATAGATTCATTTCTTTACACTTGACAGCATTTTCTATGGTAAAACTTTCAGAAAATGTTAGCTTATTATTTATTCTTACTATTAATTGAAAAAACATGTGTTCATATTTGAAAGTCACTGCCACATTTCCAAGTACAATTTTTACAACCAGATTGATCAGTCCTAAAATATAACTATGTAAAATTATACATAAGTTCATTTCAAAATAAAGTTGCATGCATCCTAAGGTAAGTTTTACCTATTAGAGTACTTAAGTACGAATCTTCTTAAAGAAAAAAGACTTTTTAAAAAACAACACTCATTTCTTAGCTCTAAGAATTACTAACTTATTGTGAAAATGTTAAATTCAAATGTAATCAGGACCAAAATAAAGAGTCTACCTTCAAGTTAAAGCAATTATGAAAAATATAGTCATTGCCGAGTTTAAAAAGATCAAACTTTTCAGAAATACGATTAGGACACAGAATCAAAACTGGCATTTTGCTAACTTAAAAAAGTATGAGTGTATCTTTTATCACACCTACATCTTATGTTCCTCTGACTTTACCAAGCAACATTTAGTGTTAATATATACTTCAGCTTCTTTTTTTTTGTTGTTGTTGTTTTACATTTCTTTCTTATTTTTAATTTTAAAAAATTACTTTTATTTTATTTGTTTATTTATTTATTTATTTATTTTTATTTTTAAGGGCTTCTACAATACAATGACACAGTTGTTTGCAGTTAACATTGATGTTACTCAGTATGTCATACAATTAGGTAATTGGTGCATTTTGCAAGTATCTATGTCCAAATTTTGAACAACCCAAGGTTCCCATAGTCCAGTTGGAGAAGCTTGTATGCACAGGCATGTTGATCAGTTAGGAGTCCAGACTATATTCCTGTAGTCTCACGATTCACCCCTATCTCTCTGCAGCCCTTACAATCTACCACGCCTCCTCTTC
>VZQC01010737.1:1208563-1239399 GCA_009823505.1 Rhizomys pruinosus
ATACCGCAGAGGTCAGAAGAGGGTGTCGGATTCCCCTGGAACTGGAGTTCTCCTGGAATTGGAGTTTCAGATGGTTCTCGGCCGCCATGTGGGTGCTGGGGATCGAACCCGGGTCCTCTGTAAGAGCGGTCGGCGCTCTTAATCGCTAGGCCATCTCTCCAGCCCATGAGGGTGTGTTTAATCACAGCTGCTGTGAATTCATGAATGGGAGAGCCCTGCCTTATTTCTTGTTCAAACATATTTTTCTCCTCTATATACTTTTTTCTTAGACAGGGTTTTCTAATAGCCACAGCTGATCTGGAACTTGCAGAACAGGCTGGCTTTAAACTCACAGACATCTGCCTGCCTCTGCCTCATGAGCACTGGAATTAGAAGCATATGCTACCTCATCACTTCCACTATCTTTTAGAGTCACAATTCTATAAGTTATGTATGACCACACTATATTCTACTTGGAAAATGTATTAGAATATGGTATGTCTGTCTTCTTGCTCTCAAAAAAAAGTCTAATCTGGATTCTTCCATCAGATCCACCTTGATAAGCCTCATGCCCTCTTCTTAGTAAGAACTGTATCTTCCTCTTTCACTTGACATTCAATTCTAGCTCTTCCTACTGAAATTCTATAACATTGACAACTTGATTTCCCAATGCTTCCCAGTATATCTCCTCTAATTCTATCATAAAACCTTTTCTTTTATCAAAAATATGTAATATGAGCCATTTTCCTCTAAATTTATCTAAAGTCCACATTCTGTTCATCCTCAAAATCTTGTTCTGTAGCCCAGTGTAAAGCACATTTTAGTCCAAAAAAAAACATTCTGGTATAATATCAACATCCAAAAATAAGGTAGAAAAGAAGTTAAATTTATAAGGAAATAATTATTTTTGTCTCTGCAGGAGCACAGAGTGGTTTTGGTGAAATGGATTTCAGGAAAGGAACAGTTCACATGATCATAAAATAGACACAAAAAACTTGCCCATTCCCCTGTATAGTTTGAATTATTACTATCCCAAATTACTATAGGCTGTTTTGTTAGATCAGCCTCTATCAAAAAGAGGCTGTTAGTATAAAAATCTCTTCAAGTCAACTTAATGTTTGAACTGATATTTCAATATATCAGCTCATAATGGGTATGTTAATATGGAAGACATAATACAATTTCTACTGGTTTGAAGAAATAAAAAGAAAGCCTCCTCTATTGAATTCCAAAATGGAATTGAATTATTCATTATGGTATCAACAAGTTTGAAGTACATTGACATTTGTCAATTGGGGCTCTTAACTTCTCTACAGTTTTCTTGATTCTGATTTTGAAACTATGTCCAGTGAAAGTACCCTGGAATTTAAATATCTCAGTGTCACCAAAGCAATGCCTGTTTCCCCAAAGCTGTTTAGGTGAGAGTAATCAAGTAAGAAAGGCCAAATCGGGCATGAAAAGCTTTCTAATAAGAATTTCAAATAAGTGGAACTGGAGAGATGGTTCAGCAGTTAAGAGCATTGGCTGCTCTTGCAAAGGCAATTCCTAGCATCCACATGGTGATTAACAACAAGTTTCAGGGGAATCCACACCCTCTTTTGACCTGTGAGGGCACTGCATGGCACAGATGCACTTTTACTCATGCAGGCAGTATACTCAAACATATAAAATAAAAATAATAAATAAAATATTTTTATAAAAGAATTTCAAATGGAAGACTATGTTATACACCACTGGTGGCTAGTTGAGAGGACCTGTTCCTTCCTTTAGTAAATATTTATGATGTGCTTAGGAAATACTAGGAGTACTTATGAAACAACCTATCTTTTAGTGTGTGAAAACAAAGAGAAATTAAAGTTGGTAGCAACTGACCACAATTCCTTGGATTTTGTTAGGACAACATGTAGCCCCTGCTCACCAGCGAGAACCCTCAGTTTTCCCTGTGTCTCATCTGATGTGTAGACTTTTCTCATTTGGCCCCTTTTATAAACGCCTTTCAACCATATTTACCTGCAAGACTCAATTTCATTCCATTGAATCTGATTGTTTTGACTAATTTTCTTTTTTTATTAATTTTATTTATTTCCGTATGTGTATGAATGTACTGTCTGCATGCAAGTTTGTGCACCTGTGTCGTGCAATGCCGCGGAGGTCAGAAGAGGGTGTCGGATTCCCCCGGAACTGGAGTTCTCCTGGAATTGGAGTTTCAGATGGTTCTCGGCCGCCATGTGGGTGCTGGGGATCGAACCCGGGTCCTCTGTAAGAGCGGTCGGTGCTCTTAACCTCTAGGCCATCTCTCCAGCCCCCTTGACTAATTTTCATACACTGATAGTAAGTACACTCCATCATAACATAGACCTCAATGGTCCTACACATGTTTTGGGGTGTAGTGGCCAACTTAGTATCTAAAATATAGTTTTTCTCTGCTAAATAACTATGGATACATCAAGTAATCCGTTGCTGAAAGAAAATAGATAATTATTTCAAGGTCAGAACTTATTGCAAAATATTTATTTCCTCCTTAATTTTGAAGTGGCTCTGGGTCTTCTACATTTATATCTGCACAGGGTTTGAATTTTTGTGAGGGTGATTATATAGTAGAGTTAAATACAAGCCAAGTCTTAAGTCTCCAGTGACTCACACCAAAAGGCTGAATTGTTACCGGGGAAACAGCAGCATCGAGACAGTATGCTTATCATAACTCTCCCTACAAATACTGCTGCTTCTGCTACTGCTACTGCTGATACTGATTAAAGCAATACAAAGCTATACACACAGGAAGTGAACAGCATCTGGTTTTCACTTCTGTGGTCATCTTTAGGATTTTCTTTATTCAGATAACAGAGATTAGTATTTTGAAAAGCCCAGCTGAACTTCTTTCTCCTTCCTTTAACTGTATCTCTAAAGACATAACCAGAGAATGAACCACTGAGAGAGAAATTTGCTTCCTCTAATCAGAACTAACATGAGTCTTTCCTATTATTTCCTTTTTCCCCTTGTCAGAATTTTAGTGCTCTACTTTTATAGCTAGGCTGTTTAGCCCTTCTGTTCTTATGGCTAGTAGGTAATTGGAAATTCCTTATTTTTCCCTGAGAGAGATAAAGATTCACAATATAGAGTCAGCATTTCCCTAAAATTCTCCCACATCTGTTGCAGTAATAAGTAACTTGCCTATAGAGCATCCCCAGGACATCCTGCAGAGCAGTGCCTACATCCACTGTTCCAGCCAGAAAGTTAAAACAAATGCTGTGCAACAGTGATGAAATGGTCTAAGGGAACAGAAAACTGATGGGACAGAGAAAGCATTAAAGTCGCAGTGCCATGTAGGACATGGGCACTGAGTCTGATTACTGAGATGTATTGGGCAATTTGCCCACAGTCCCATTCCAAGTCAGTTTTGTTTTCCCTAAATGCCAACAAAGTACCACAGATTTAAAAGAAAATGGGAAAATGGAGGTCCTGCAGGTTATTTTCTAGACCTAAGCACTATGTTCTCTTTACCGACTTCCTAAATTTTTAAGCCATATCAAGTCTTCAGTGCATATTGACATTGTATGTTTTTCTTTTCTACTACTTGACTCTCAGAACCATAGGGGTTGTAAAGTTTCATTTTACCAGCAAGTTACATACAGCCAAGTGGCCAGACCACAGAACGGAACCCTCTGGAGAGTCTTGAATTGCAGTAGTCCTCAGCAGGGAGACCTGCTTCTCCCTTTCCCGTTGTTAACAAGCAGGCTGTGTGAAGATGATTTCTCACTTTTATGGAATGCCATCTATAAACCATAGGCACTGACACTCATTTGTCCAAACCTAAGATATTTACCTACATGAGATGCAATTTTTCTAAATACTAGAAATAACCATGAAACAGGAATTCACATTTCTCTCTTTTTTGTGTGTGTGTGGTCTTTTTGAGACAGGGTCTCCCTGTAGTCCCAGCTGTCCTGGAACTCACTCTGTAGACCAGGCTGGCCTTGAACTCACAAAGATCCACCTGCCTCTGCCTTCCAAGTGCTAGGATTAAAGGCGTGCGCCACCATGCCCGGCAGGAATTCACATTTCTTTATTGGGTATCAAAGTCATTAAAAAGACAACCAGAAATATCATGAAGCTGATATTTGGGATATCCTCAAAAAATAAGATTTTTTAATGGTATCTAAATCACTACTCTTTCATGGCAATAATAAAAGTGGGGTTTTGCTAGCTAAAAATATTTTTCCACTTTCTTCTTTGTGCTTCATGTAAAAAAGGAGGCAAGAGAAGCCTATGTGCTCCCGGCAGGAATGTCTTGCACTGCCTGTCCAGCTTTCACAGTCTGCAGTCATCAGGTATAACTTAATTCACTCTAATGCCCCATGGAATTGAACTTCCACTTTTAGACTTCTGACACTCATAGAATGTCCACTGGAATGCAAAGCTGCTCATAAATCTGCCGTCTTCCTGACCTCTGTTCCTTGTGAGTTTAACTCTTTGACTTAACTGAAACCTCCATCATAGAGTCCTAACTAGTTCTTCCTGGAGATTTGTTTAGTGGGTGTTTTACCAGCTATTTTAAAAACAGAAAAGAAAGAAAATATTGTATCTTTAGAGCATTATGGGGTTCACAAAAAATATTGAGCAAAAAGTACAGAGATGTTGCATATGTGCCCTCTGCTAGTCAGCTTTCTGTTCCTGTACTAAGTAAATGGGATGACATTCTTACAAGGAGAAAATATTTGTTTGGGCTCACAGTTTTATTGGTTTAAGTCCATGACTGATTGGCCCCATTGTTTATGGAGCTATGATGAGGCCGCAAGTCGCTATAAAAGAGCATGTGGTAAAATCACTCATCAAGAGAGGAAACCGGGGATGCTGGGTTCCACATCCCCTTTAAGGACAAAACCCCTTAGTTCTGAGGCTTCCCACTATGCCACACATCTTAAACTTCCCACCACCTGCCAATAGATCCACTCAGAGAAACAAGCTATTAATACATGGGCCTCTGAGGACACTTCAAATAAACTCCATGTCCAGTCTGTCCCTACACGTTCAGTCATCTCCTTTTTATATCTGGATTAAAGCGAGCTGTCCTTTGCAGCTGACACACTATATTGACAGATCATGATCACTCAAAGTTAGGTTTGCAGTGGGTTCGCTCCTGGTGTTGAACATTGCACAAAGTTTGACAGATATGCAATGGCATACATCCACCATTATACGAAATTAAAGAGAAATGTGACTGCAAGATAAATCTTTTTACTCTTCTCCCTCTCTCCAGCCTTGGCAATCATTGATCCTTTTACTGTCACCATAATTTTTTTCTTTTCCACACTGTCACATAGTGGGACCTTTTCAGCTTGGCTCCTTTCATTTGGTGATATTGATAGCATCTGTAAATAGCAGAGGAGCCATAAGCTTCACTGAGAAAGCCATAGGGTCATAAAACCCCTTGAAATGACCAAATGGCTTGAAACTGGCTATTTGGCTTCCCTGAAGCTTTATCACCTGCTTCCTCACAGGCAGATGGTTTGCAGAACAAGCCTGTCTGCTTGAAGGCTTTAATATGCCAGCTAGAATCAGGAAGTAATCTTAACAAAAGGCTCTCAATTATGTAGGCACCACATCTCATATCAAACACATTCCAGCTCAGCTCAAAGTGGAATAAATGGGTACCAAGACCCCCACCAGGGTGCAGAGAACTTCTCTTCCAGAGATGCTTCTCAGCCTCTCACTGTATGCTTCAATAAAAGTACACATTCCTCACCTGGTGCAGGTCTGGCTCTGGTTCTTTTTCTTAACTTTAAACTCCTTCCTTTTCCCTCTCCATAAATCTGACAGATATTCCTTTAAATTCCCTGCATTTCTTCTCCTGGATTGCTTGATAGCTTATTTTTCCTTTTATTGATAACTGTCTATTATCTAAATGAACCTATGTCATAGTTTATCTATCCTTTCACCCACTAGATTGTGCTGCAATTGATTGCAAATTTTGACAATTATGAGCAAAGCTCCTGTAAATATTTCCACAGCTTTTTGTGTAGAGGCATACATTTTCCATTCCTTCAGGTAAATAACAAGGGAGACAACTGCTCTATTTGTTTGGAAAGAATGTTGATTTTTGTGAGAAATTCCCATGATACATTCTGCATTCCCATCACCACTAAGTTTCTGTTGTCCCATATCCTCAGCCTTGGGAAAGTGTGTTCTGAATGTGGACCATTGTGTTAGTGCTGTAATATGTCTGTTGTTTCTGATTGCTTGTCTGGTTGGTTTTGGAATTTCTGTGGCTGCCCTGAAAGTTACCACAGAGCTAAGGCAGGAATAAAATCTGTAGCAATGGTCCTGCCTCTGCCTTCTGGGCTTCACTGTTGCTTAATTTGTACTTCTCTAGTGTTGATAAGGAGCATGTTTGTGTTTGTTTACCACCTCTATACCCTCTTTCATGAGATGTTTCTTAAAAATCTGTCATACATTTTTTAATTGAGCTGGTTGTGTTCTTACTGTTGAGATTTAACAGTTCATTGTATATTGGAGTGAGTCCTTTATCTGATGTCTTTTGCAAATATTTACTCTTAGTGTAAAAGAAATTTACATTGTGAAAGAAATTTTTCATTGTTTAGTCTTTCCATTATCTTTACAAAGTTTCTCATGATGCAGAAAATTTTAATTTAATGAAATCTCTCTTCCCAATTTTTTTTCCTTCCTGAAGCTGCGCCTTTGCTGTTAAAACTAAAAATCATTGCCAAGCACAAAGTCATGGGGATTTTCTCCTAGTTTGTCTTCTGGGAGTTTTACAGTTTTGCATTTCACATTTAGATGTGTGATCCACTGAGAGCCAAGTTTGTGAAGTGGGGCAGCCTGGGTCTAGACTGATTTGCCATGCAGATATCCAGCTGCTCCCTCACTAGGCGATGAGCATACTATTTCTATTCCCTGGGACTGCCCTGTTCCTTTGTCAAAAAGCAGCTGACTACATTTACATATTTTGCTTGTTTGTTCAAATTCTGTTCTTAAGCATCCATCACCGTGAACCAGATTTAATTGGTCAGGACTGAGGCCTGGAAGCAGTATTGCTTTCTGTGGTTTCTGAGGAGATTCTAGAGATCAGTCAGTGCTGAGAACCTCTGCTGAACCCAATGGTGACCTGGCTATTCCAGAAGGAGGCGAAGTCCCCTTCAAGAAGACAGCCACTTTCTCTCTCAATGGCACTGGATAAAAAATCATTTGCAGACCCACTGCTGTATCTCAGCCTTTATATAAACAGAAGTTTTACATTCAGACTCATTATCTGGCTCTCCAATACTACTACTTACAGACAATCTTTCATTATTGGGATTTTTCCCTTTTTTCACCTCTTACTTTTGGAAACAAACCTCTTTACCACATCATCACACTCCAGACAAGAACAGGGCTCTGCAAATTGTTTCTCTGGCAAAACGTTTTCTTCTCCCAGAGCTTCCATGCTCCTTGATTTATCAGTGGAAACTTTCTCTCTTTTCAGAGACCTGGGATCACCCTTATTCATTTAACACTGGGTGGTTGCTGTTGTTGTTACTGTTCTCTGCTTCTTTTATTACACAAAGTAAACACTTCACCACAAAAACCGCTAGGAAATTCAATCAACCCTATAGGCAATGGGATAAGAAACTCCATATTTCAGGTCCAGACTATAAGCCAAATTTCATTGTTCTCTCAGGCATTATAATCTTCATATATTGAATGACTCACAGTTACTAAATCTTTTGCTACATGTTATATTTTTTGTTAATTAATAATTACATTATCATCCAACTTATCAGGAATTCTGACCTATTGTCCCCTGTATCATACAACATGAGGAAAGGTTTCTTAGGCAATTTAGTCACTTTACCAATTAACATAAATATGTTTCAATCAACATTGCACACAAAAAAGGAAAAATGACTTCAATAATTATAGTTTATACTTCTAAAGCAACTTACATTTAAGAAGTTCAAAGGACTAATTCAATTAAACCTCTGAATGTTCTCCATAAAATAGGTGTTATTATTTCCATTTGACAAAGATATAAATGAAATCTCAGAAAGATTAACTAACTCACTTGCCTATTGCTACATAGTCAATTAGGAGAGGTCAGAATAAGCCCTGAAATCTCGGGTAGACTTTCTCTATATACTCTGGACAAACCATCCCTTATTATCTGCCCCCTTCTTCAGAATCTTATATATAAGCTGAACTCTGACCTGTGGAGCCAAGGGGATTTTAACTCTTCTTGAGTTGGGATAACTTGGAGCATAGATCATCAAAGACATTTTTTAATTTTTTTTAATATATTTTTTTTTGTATGTGTATGAATGTATTGTCTGCATTGCAGGTCTGTGCACCCGTGTCGTGCAACGCCACGGAGGTCAGAAGAGGGTCTCGGATTCCCCTGGAACTGGAGTTTTCCTGGAATTGGAGTCATAGACGGTTCTTAGCCGCCATGTGGGTGCTGGGGATCGAACCCGGGTCCTCTGCAAGAGCGTCGGTGCTCATTTTTTATTTTCACTCCTGTGTCTCACTTTCTAGGATGGAATTCAATTGATGTAAATTCTTAGGTTTTTTATTCCATTTTTCTTCACTTTTTATCAGCATATTTCCTCATTTTTGTATAATTGGGTAGCCTAGTCCCAGAAAGCAAGGCTGTTTGCTTTTAATTAAGGAATGAATTGAGCATCAAGGTTTCATGGGAAATTTTCAGAATCTCTACCTAATCTTTTCTTAATGAAATGGATCTGATGTCTGCCCTGTTTGCATTAGTCACAGTACATGCTGAACATGAATTTAAGGAGTGTACTGAGCAAACAAAGTTAAAATACAGCAAGAAGGATTCATTATCCAGGGGATGAATATTTAGATACTTTCAAGGGCAAAACACTCATTATTACATTCATTTACTATATAAAATCATGTACATTTAGGGCAATTTCCTGCCTTTGAGTTTCAATCTTCCAACTAAGGGACCTGGCAGTCCTACGAAGACATAGTACTTTTAGAGAAAGCAAGCAAGTTTCAGCTAATCATGTAATATTCTGTAAATGGTGAGAACAATCAGGACAAATGGAAAAATCAAGACACACTGCTTCTTACCATCACATAGTCTGTTAGTGCACATGATTGCTAAAACAAAACAATGCAGACTGTGTGGCTTCAAGAACAGAAATTTATTTTCTCATAGGTACAGACATTGGAAGGCCAAGATCGACCTGGTATGGGGTTTGTTGCTTGGCAGACCTCTCTTCTTAGCTTCTCAGAGTGTCTTTATATGGTCCTTTTCCTCTGTCTTTGGAGAGAGATGCCTGGACTCTCTTCTTCATTTTTATAAGGATATAAATCCCATTGGATTAGTAGCCTGCCCTTTAGACCTTTCCTCAAAATCCTTATCTCCAAGTACTATCACATGGGGATTAGGACTTCAATGTATAAATTTGGAAGAATGAGTTTCATTTCACAATAAGTAAATTCTTAGTCAATGAAGCAAGAGTTTAAAAAAGTCCTTTGCCATTTCTATATATACAGTTTTGACTTTGCTGAGGAAGCACAAAAATTAATGTTCTAAAAGCAGACATTTATTTAATTTAAAAAGAAGACAAGTTCCATGATTCCCAGACAAATGTTAATTCAAGCTCCTATTTCACATACCACCATTTCCAATATGTTTGTCAGTTCAGTCCAAAGAAACTTCTTATCTGAAACCCACCCCTCTTTTAGTATGTTCCAAACATGTATATATTTCAACACTCTCAGTTTTTCGTCTTATAATATCAATGGCATCTGAAGGAAATAATATAGTGCTGCAAAGATGCGATTGATATTATAAGCCGAAAAACATGCTCTGACATTCAGTGGCACTCTGCAATCTACAGAACCAATTTAAACCACCCTTCCTTCCATCATCAGCTTCTAGCCCATCTTGTTCAAGAATGTCTATGGCTTTCTATGTCCACAGCTGGGCAAGGTTGATGATTACTCTTCTCTTCCAGAAATGTGCATAGTACCTTACACAGATGGGACCGGCCTAGCAAGATATGCCCAGTTATGCATGAAAATGTCTTTTATAAATGGATATAATGTGGACTAATGACTTATAATTAACCTCATCAAATTTGTATGTTCTTGTGTCTTGTGACCTGGGCACCTGATCTCAGACCTTATTTCCTTATCAACCTCAATTTGGTACTCAACCACAGAAGATAATGGTTTAATGAGTGTGGAAATACTTGAGAAGAATTAACATATCAAAGCACTGAAAGGCAGTGTATACATCTCCATTACTCACAGCAGAGACTGGGGAGGACAATGACCTTGGGTGAATGAGATATTCTAGAATGAGGGATGAAAGGCTGTTAAGATTGGGGTAGAGCCAAGCTTGAGAAAGTTTTAAATAAAATTATGGGTGGGGCCAGACTCAGGACACAGTTCCAGAGACAGACAGAGTTCCAACATTACAGTTCCATCAGTGCAATTCCAGGAGAAAGATGGTTCCAAGAGATTTCTCAGGGACCAAGTGTCCTCCAAATTTGGGCAAAGCCTTAAAAACTAAATTTAAGAGGTAAGCTATTTGTTCAGGTGATCATAATGTTGGTGTAATAAGGCTGTACTGGTTCAGCAGTGACAGAAACATTATGGGAATAAACAATCACCCTCTGATTAGATTTATTGTCTGCTTCCCAATGTGGATCCCATAACTGGCACTGTTATCAAGGCCAATAACCTATGGTTAGATATATCACAGGCCTTGGGAGAGAACCCACTACTGTTATTCTGCTAAATAAACACATTAAACTGATCCCTAATGACTTCTGTTATGTCTGTAGATCAGTGCATCTTTTCATTCTCAGTAGAGAAGCTTATTATTATAGTAGATGGTGATTAATAGAGAGACCTACCACTTCTCAACATACAGAGAATTAAGAGACCATAGAGTGCTCTGCCCTAAATGGATCTTCTACTTCATACACTGTCTTCCCAAGTCTCCAAGATCATTGTGGAATAGAATGTGAAAAGATTATAAGAGCCAAATGAATTCAAGGAAACTGATTTCTGTACAAAACAAGGCAGTTACACGTACGAACCAACAGCACTGTGACATGTACAAGGCTTACACAATCCCAAGCCAGGCAAAAATCAAGCATGAATGGGGGAAAATGAAAAAAAAACAAAAAACCAGCTTTATCTGAGGAACTATGGCAGTTGGTAGCTGTTGAAAAACTAATAGTTTTCTTTATCATTAAGATGCTAGTTAGGGTGACCAGGCTCCACAAGTCAACTTGGACTTGCTAGACCTTTTAAAAAATCATAGAGGATATGAATTCAAGGAGTTGATAAGGTAGGGTGGATCTGAGAGAAGATTGTGGAGGGAGTCTAACTATGATCAAAATAAATCATATGAAATTCTCAAAGAATCAGTAAAAATGTTTTGTCTTATTTTGTTTTGAGACAGGATCTCCCTGTAGCCCCAGATGGCCTGAAAATCACTAGATAAAGCAGGCTGGCCTCCATTTCATAGAGATCTCCCTGTCTCTATCTCTTAAGTATTGGAATTAGAAGCATGTATCATCATGTCCAGCAAAAAATACTTTTAAGAATTTTAATATCTTGGAGCTGGAGAGATGGGTCAACGGTTAAGAGCACTGGCTGCTCTTGCAGAGGACCAAGGTTCAATTCCCAACATCCACATGGTGACTAACAACCACCTGTAACTTCAGTTCCAGGGGATCTGATGCCCTCTTCTGACCTCTCTGGGCATTGCATGACATGGGTGCATTTACATACATACAGGCAATACATACATTCATACACACAAAGTAAAAATAATAAATAAAATATATTTTTAAATGAATTTTAATATCTCAGTGCTTGTGCTTGAAGAATAGTAGTAAGTCATCCTGACCATCTGCATACCCCTCTTTAACTTATAAGTAAATGGCCATGTGCTTCAAATAACATGAACTTTTGGGAACCACTTAGGCAAGTAAAAGTGAAAATAGAAAGAGACACAGAATCAATAGATGAGGAGCCTTATAATGTGAAAACAAGAATTCATTGGAAATTTTATTCACAGGTTTTTTTTATCACAGGTTTTATAGTTTAATCATAATAAAGCTAATAATCAGTATTCATTCGAATAGTCTAAATAATTTTAACGGTTATTTTCATCCTTCATGAGATATTTTATCCTAGAAATACTTTCCTATATGTACAGCATTTTCCATTTCTTTTTATCTGTTTTCATTCTTCTTTATACACACCTTTATTGCACCAAAGTTCATATTGAATTATATGTTCATTTATGACCTGACTTCCTCAGATATGGTAAGTGCCTTAAAAATTATGATCAAGAGCTCAATATGGCAGCAATTGCTATTAATACCAGCATTAAAAAACTGAGAAGCTGAGGCAAGAGGGCTGCAAGTTTGGAACAAGCCTAGGTTTTGTTGCAAGTCCCAGTGTCCCAAAATATAATAAATTCTTCATTTAAAATGTGTTTTTATCAAGATCTGACTAATGTAAAAAACTAGTTGATATGAAAAGGGGGAAGGAAATTGGTTTTCTCCAGGGACTGGCTCCCAGAGAAGTTATCTAATCCCAAATGGGCAGTCTTCAACACAGTTACATGTGAACACCATTGAATGGACTTAATATATTATATGAATATATATAAATGTATGTATGTGTGTATATATATCAATAATAATCAAAGAAGAGAGCTAAAAATTGAAAGGGAATAGAGGGACATGGGAGGATTTGGTAGGAGGGGTGGAACAATGCAAAAACAATGCTCATGAATGAAATTCTCAAAAATAAAAAGATTTTTAANACATGTGCAGTAACAGTCTGGGGATCACATCAGGTGGTGCAAATCCATGAAATCCATTTATTCTATGTAACAGGCAGCTTATATAGACTTGGGGTGAGCAGCCACTATATCATGTGACATCACCTCCCAGTGGCCAATCTTAGACTTCCACACCATCACAGTCATCCTAGCCCCATGTCATCCCAGCTCATGGGGCATATTCAGAAAAGGGGTGTGCTGACAAGCACGCTGGCTCATGACTTCTGAGCAGGTGCCCTGCATCCTTTGCTATGCCTAGTGTGCTAAGCAGATTGGTACCCTGCACATGCTCAAGATACATGTCTGCATCCAGGATTGCTGTCACACACATGTTAGGATGGGAAGCATTGTTGTTGGCTATGTCTGTGGCTACAGATGACTGCAGATAGGGCAAATATTGATTGTTGGGTTACAGTTAAAGTGTAGTCTGGGAGTTTGAGTACACACACAACAAAAGCTCATCAGACTGACCCACCACACTATATTTTCGATGTTTGAATTCTACTGAGAAGGAATTTGTAGCCAAAATTCCTTCTGGGAAGTTTAAACAATGTTGTCCCCTCCTCCCTTGGTTCCTACACCTAATAGAACTTGATTTTGCTAAACTACAGTCTGGGAAACAAGTGAGTTTGTTGGGCTTACTTATAGAGCAATGGCTGAGGGTTTCTTTACAGAGTAATGGCTGAGGGTTTATTACAGAGCAATGGCTGAGGGTTTACTTACAGAGCAATGGCTGAGGGTTTACTTACAGAGCAATGGCTGAGGGTTTACTTACAGAGCAGTGGCTGAGGGGTTACTTACAGAGCAATGGCTGAGGGTTTACTTACAGAGCAGTGGCTGAGGGTTTACTTACAGAGCAATGGCTGAGGGTTTACTTACAGAGCAATGGCTGAGGAGTTAGTTACAGAGCAGTAGCTGAGGGTTTACTTACAGAGCAGTGGCTGAGGGTTTACTTACAGAGCAATGGTTGAGGGGTTACTTACGGAGCAGTGGCTGAGGGTTTACTTACAGAGCAGTGGCTGAGGGTTTACTTACAGAGCAGTGGCTGATTGTTTACTTACAGAGCAATGGCTGAGGTTTTACTTACAGAGCAATGGCTGAGGGTTTACTTACAGAGCAGTGGCTGAGGGTTTACTTACAGAGCAGTGGCTGAGGGTTTACTTACAGAGCAGTGGCTGAGGGTTTACTTACAGAGCAGTGGCTGAGGGTTTACTTACAGAGCANTCCCTAAGTGATGAACTGTGACCCAGGAGATGTAAGCTGAATAAACCCTTTCCTCCCCAAGTTGGTGTTGGTCAGAGTGTTTTGTCACAGCAATGGAAAACAAACTAGAACAGTGTGTTTTTAGTTTCCTCTCAAATTCTTACCCTCATATGAGGCTATGAATGCTCTGTGTGTGTGTGTGTGTGTGTGTGTGTGTGTGTGTGTGTGTATGAGAGAGAGGGAGAAAGAAAGTTTTACTATGAGAAACATTGCATATATATACATATACATATATATTTACATATATATACATATATATACTTGTCAATAAGAACATGAGACATTTACATTTTTGCACTCCACCATTCCACATTCTTGTCAATAAGAACATGAGACATTTACATTTTTGCACTCTTCATACATGTGAATGGAACATTGTAGCGTTTGTGAGATGAAACATTGAGAGCAACTGTTGCATCTCTTCGTGACTTACCTGAGTCTGTCTTGATCTTCTGCAACCTAGCACTCCACTAGTTTCTCACTGTAATCACTTTATCATCTTTTGTGCTTGAGGGATTTATACAGCAGATAACTCCTCTGTTGACACACTTTTAAAACTTTGTCTTCCACTTGGCATCTAAGAGTTCCAGTGGGATTTCATCGCAATTGCTGACCATGGGAAACTGATTATTTAGTTTCTTTTTGCTTTGTGTCCTCTTTCCACAGTCCTGGTCTTAATGTCTCTCACTTTCCTGAGATTCCTGGAATGCCTTTCAAAATAAATCTTTACACCAAAAGTCTTGTTTCACTTTTTTTCCATGGAGGATCCCAAACTAATGCAGCATCATTTCATGTCTGTTGACATTTGACCCTTGAATCTAGGATGTTTACTTGTGTTTTTACCAGGTTTTCTACTGGGATATATTATTTTTGTTTTCCTTATCTTCTGTAACATTTCTTACACCTACTGAATATCAATCTTTGTTGTTATACATGTAAAATACATTGCCCAAGTGTTCAACTTGCCTTTTCAGCTTTTTCATAGAGTCTTGATGAATAGAACTCTCAAATGTAATCGAGGACACATTGTTAATCATTGCTATGTGAATTGTGTAGCTGTGGGGATAGGTGTCTATTTATTCATATTTTTATGAGTTGAAGTCATAAAATATACTTCTCTGTGTGCTTTTGAAGAGAAATTTATACCTAGTTTCTATGTGGGTAAACATCTGTCTTAACATGTATTATAAAACTAGCAAACATCCTCAAGGTTGGCCTCAAACTTGATATCCTCCTGCCTCAGACTCCCAAGTTCTGAAACTACAGGTAGACACAGGCTTAAGCTTGAAATTTTTAAAATAAATAAATACTAATTAAGAATTTGCAGCACTGGGGACTGAGCCTTTGTACTTGCAAGCCAAGCACCTGATCCCTGTCCTCCATACTCAGCTCTTAGGGAATAGATTCTGTGCTGCTTTCTAGTGCTATCTTGGTTACATACTATGTTTCCACATCTACTTCTCTCTTCATTCTGCATCATTATTGTGTTTATTCATTCCAGTGCTGGGAAGTCCATGCATTATGATTTCCCTGTGGGCCCCTAAATACATGTGTTAGAAACTTAATTTCCAATGCAAGGACTTTTATATGAATTGCTCATGTCTGTGGCCTTAGCATTTGGAGTTTGTAAAAATCCTCAGGGAGTTTCAATGTACAGCCAAGGTTTGTGGACCTGTTGATGCCACAGTAGGACAGACTGAAGAGGACACTTGTGCCAGCTCTGGGGTTGATGACCCTACAACCAACCACATGTGCAGTAACAGTCTGGGGATCACATCAGGTGGTGCAAATCCATGAAATCCATTTATTCTATGTAACAGGCAGCTTATATAGACTTGGGGTGAGCAGCCACTATATCATGTGACATCACCTCCCAGTGGCCAATCTTAGACTTCCACAGCATCACAGTCATCCTAGCCCCATGTCATCCCAGCTCATGGGGCATATTCAGAAAAGGGGTGTGCTGACAAGCACGCTGACTCATGACTTCTGAGCAGGTGCCCTGCATCCTTTGCTTTGCCTAGTGTGCTAAGAAGATTGGTACCCTGCACATGCTCAAGATACACGTCTGGGTCCAGGATTGCTGTCACACACATGTTAGGATGGGAAGCATTGTTGTGGGCTATGTCTGTGGCTACAGATGACTGCAGATAGGGCAAATATTGATTGTTGGGTTACAGTTAAAGTGTAGCCTGGGAGTTTGAGTACACACACAACAAAAGCTCATCAGACTGAACCACCACACTATATTTTCGATGTTTGAATTCTACTGAGAAGGAATTTGTAGCTAAAATTCCTTCTGGGAAGTTTAAGCAATGTTGTCCCCTCCTCCCTTGGTTGCTACACCTAATAGAACTTGATTTTGCTAAACTACAGTCTGGGAAACAAGTGAGTTTGTTGGGCTTACTTATAGAGCAATGGCTGAGGGTTTCTTTACAGAATAATGGCTGAGGGTTTATTACAGAGCAATGGCTGAGGGTTTACTTACAGAGCAATGGCTGAGGGTTTACTTACAGAGCAATGGCTGAGGGTTTACTTACAGAGCAGTGGCTGAGGGGTTACTTACAGAGCAATGGCTGAGGGTTTACTTACAGAGCAGTGGCTGAGGGTTTACTTACAGAGCAATGGCTGAGGGTTTACTTACAGAGCAATGGCTGAGGGGTTACTTACAGAGCAGTAGCTGAGGGTTTACTTACAGAAGCATGGCTGAGGGTTTACTTACAGAGCAGTGGCTGAGAGGTTACTTACAGAGCATGGCTGGGTCATTCAGCAGATGGTGAGAGATTTACTTACAGAGCAGTGGCTGAGGGTTTACCTTCAGAGCAGTGGCTGAGGGTTATTACAGAGCATTGGTGAGGGTTTACTTACAGAGGAGTGGCTGAGGGTTTACTTACAGAGCAATGGCTGAGGGTTATTACAGAAGCATGGTGAGGGTATAGACCATGGTGAGAGGTCTTACAGAGGCGTGGCTGAGGGGTATGACTGTAGTTCAAGAGCGGTGGCTGAGGGTTTACTTACAGAGAGTGGCTGAGGGTTACTTACAGAGCAATGGCTGAGGGGTTACTTACAGAGCAGTGGCTGAGGGTTTACTTACAGAGCAGTGGCTGAGGGTTTACTTACAGAGCAGTGGCTGAGGGTTTACTTACAGAGTAGTGGCTGAGAGGTTACTTACAGAGTAGTGGCTGAGGGTTTACTTACAGAGCAGTGGCTGAGGGGTTACTTACAGAGAGTGGCTGAGGGTTTACTTACAGCAGGTGAGGGTTCTTACAGAGCAGTGGCTGAGGGTTTCTACAGAGTAGTGGCTGAGGGTTACTACAGAGCAGTGGCTGAGGGTTACTTACAGAGCAGTGGCTGAGGCGGGGTGAGGGTTACTTACAGAGCAATGGCTGAGAGGTTACTTACATTAACAAGATGCTGAGGGTTACTTACAGAGCAGTGGCTGAGGTTTACTTACAGAGCATGGCGGAGGGTTTACTTACAGAGTAGTGGCTGAGAGGTTACTTACAGAGTAGTGGCTGAGGGTTTACTACAGAGCAGTGGCTGAGGGTTTACTTACAGACAATGGCTGAGGGTTTACTTACATAGCGTGCTGAGGGTTTATACAGGCATGGCTGAGGTTTTACTTACAGAGCAATGGGGAGGGTTTACTTACAGAGCAGTGGTGACGAAGGTTTACGACAGGAGCAGTGGCTGAGGGGTTAATTACAGAGCAGTGGCTGAGGGTGTACTTACAGAGCAATGATGAAGGGTTACTTACAGAGCAGTGGCTGAGGGGTTAATTACAGAGCAGTGGCTGAGGGTGTTACTTACAGAGCAATGGCTGAGGGTTACTTACAGAGCAGTGGCTGAGTTTACTTACAGAGCAGTGGTGAGAAGTTACTTACAGAGCATGGCTGAGGGTTACTTACAGAGATAGGTGGTGAGGGTTTACTTACAGAGAGTGGGCTGAGGGTTTACTTACAGAACAGTGGCTGAGGGTTTACTTACAGAGCAGTGGCTGAGGGTTTACTTACAGAGCAAGTGGCTGAGGGTTTACTTACAGAGCAGTGGCTGAGGGTTTACTTACAGAGCAGTGGCTGAGGGTTTACTTACAGAGCAGTGGCTGAGGGTTTACTTACAGAGCAATGGGTGAGGGTTTACTTACAGAGCAATGGCTGAGGTTACTTACAGAGCATGGTGAGGGTTACTTACAGAGCAGTGGGAGGGTTTACTTACAGAGCAATGGCGAGGGTTTACTTACAGAGCATGGCTGAGGGTTTACTTACAGACAGTGGCTGAGGGTTTACTTACAGAGCAATGGCTGAGGGTTACTTACAGAGCAGTGGCTGAGGGTTACGACAGGAGTGTGTGAGGGGTCATGACGGCTGGCTGAGGGTTATCTACAGAGCAATGGCTGAGGGTTTCCTTACAGAGCAGTGGCTAGAGTGTTTACTTACAGAGCAGTGGTGAGGTTTACTTACGAGAAAGGTGTGAGTTTACTCAGCATGGGTGAGGGTGTACTTACAGCATGCTGGGTTTTCTTACGAGCAATGGGTGAGGGTTTACTTACAGAGCAATGGGTGCGGGTTTACTTACAGAGCAGTTGGCATGAGGGTTTTAATACTGCAGCAGTGGCTGATAGGTTTACTTACAGAGCAATGTGCTGAGGTTTACTTACAGAGCAATGGCTGAGGGTTTACTTACAGAGCAGTGGCTGAGTGTTTACTTACAGAGCAGATGGGTGAGGGTTTACTTACAGAGCAATGGGTGAGGGTTTTACTTACAGAGCAATGGCTGAGCGGGTTTTGCTTACGAGCAATGGTGAGGGTTCTTACAAGCAATGGCTTGAGGGTTTACTTACAGAGCAGTGGCTGAGGGTTTACTTACAGAGCAATGGTGAGGTGTTACTACAGAGAGTGGGTTAGGGGTTACTTACAGAGCAATGGCTGAAGGTTTACTTACAGAGCAATGGCTTGAGATGGTTTACTTACAGAGCAGTGGCTGATGGTTTTTCCTTAACAGAGCAGTGCTGAGGGTTACTATCAGAGCAGTGGGTGAGGGTTTACTTACAGAGCAGTGGCTGAGGGTTTACTTACAGAGCAATGGCTGAGGGTTTACTTACAGAGCAGTGGCTGAGGGTTTACTTACAGAGCAGTGGCTGAGTGTTTACTTACAGAGCAATGGTGAGGGTTTACTTACAGAGCAATGGTGAGGGTTTACTTACAGAGCAAGGTGAGGTTTACTTACAGGAATGGTGAGGATTACTACAGAGCAATGGGTAGCGTTTACTTACAGAGCAATGGGTGAGGGGTTACTTACAGAGCAATGGCTGAGGGTTTACTTACAGAGCAGTGGCTGAGGGTTTACTTACAGAGCAGTGGCTGAGGGTTTACTTACAGAGCAATGGCGTGAGGGTTTACTTACAGAGCAATGGGTAGGTTTACTTACAGAGTGTGGGTTTACTTACAGAGCAATGGTGAGGGTTTACTTACAGAGCAGTGGGTGAGGGTTTCTTACAGAGCAATGGGTGCGGTTTACTTACAGAGCAGGGGCTGAGGGTTTACTTACAGAGCAGTGGCTGAGGATTTACTTACAGAGCAATGGATAGGGTTTACTTACAGAGATTTACTACAGAGCATGCTGAGGGTTTACTACAAGCATGCTGAGGGTTATTACAGAGCAGTGGCTGAGGGTTACTTACAGAGCAATGGCTGAGGGTTTACTTACAGAGCAATGGCTGAGGGTTTACTTACAGAGCAGTGGCTGAGGGTTTACTTACAGAGCAATGGCTGAGGGTTTACTTACAGAGCAATGGCTGAGGGGTTACTTACAGAGCAATGGCTGAAGGTTTACTTACAGAGGGTGTGATGTTTACTTACAGAGCAAGTGGCTGAGGGTTTACTTACAGAACAGTGGGTGAGGGGTTACTTACAGAGCAATGGCTGAGGGTTACTTACAGAGCAGTGGCTGAGGGTTTACTTACAGAGCAAGTGGCTGAGGGGTTACTTACAGAGCAGTGGCTGAGGGTTTACTTACAGAGCAGTGGTGAGGTTTACTTACAGAGGGCTGAGGTTTACTTACAGAGCAGTGGTAGGGTTTACTTACAGAGCAATGGCTGAGGGTTTAAAGTACCAGTGCTGAGGGTTTACATTACAGAGCAATGGTGAGGTTTACTAATGGGGAGGGTTACTTACAGAGCAATGGCTGAGGGTTACTTACAGAGCAATGGAGCTTTTTCCGAGAGGTTTACTTACAAGAGTGTGGTGAGGGTTTACTTACAGAGCAATGGGTGAGGGGTTACTTACAGAGCAATGGCTGAGCGTTTACTTACAGAGCAATGGGATGAGGGTTTACTTCAGAATGGGCTGAGGGTCTTACGAGCATGGTGAGTTCAAGAGCATGGGGGTTTACTCCAGAGCAATGGCTGAGGTTTACTTACAGAGCAATGGTGAGGTGTTACTTACAGAGCAATGGGTGAGCGTTTACTTACAGAGCATGGCATGAGGGTTTACTTACAGAGCAGTGGCTGAGGGTTTACTTACAGACAGTGGCTGAGGGTTTACTTACAGAGCAGTGGCTGAGGGTTACTACAGAGCAATGGCTGAGGGTTACTTACAGAGCAAGTGGCTGAGGGTTTACTTACAGAGCAATGTGGCTGAGTTTTACTTACAGGCGTGTGGTGAGGTTTACTTACAGGAGCAATGGGTGAGGGTTTACTGTACAGAGCAATGGGTGAGGGTTTACTTCCGAGCTGGACTGAGGTTTACTTACAGAGCAATGGGTGAGGGTTTACTTACAGAGCAATGGGTGAGGGTTTACTTACAGAGCAATGGGTGAGGGTTTACTTACAGAGCAATGGGTGAGGGTTTACTTACAGAGCAATGGGTGAGGGTTTACTTACAGAGCAATGGCGGAGGGGTTACTTCCAAGAGTGTGAGTGCTCCTCTCCAGGAGGACTCACTGGAAAGTCTCACAAAATATTGAGAGACCCTCTTTATGGCTTCCTCAGTTTACATATCCTTAAGTCCCCCCCACCTCTTCCCTCATCCAACCAGAGCTGATTGACTGGTTGGAAAGCGTGGCTGACTCTCACTGTCACTCCTTTCTTGCAGGACATAACAAGCTTGGTTATGATGATCATTGATAAGATGGTGCAACCAAGCTTTGGACGAAGGCATCTGTCCATGGTCTGCCTATTGGAGGACAGTCCTGTGCAATGGTATTTATTGAGCACCCAAATTATATAGCCCCCATGTCAATTTCATTACTGTCTCTTTGAAGGTCCCCAGTGAGGAGGCAGATTATTTTAAGTTACAGCTTAAAACTGATCCTGTGCAAGGATCAGTTCTGGAAGGCTAACATGGTGGGAAAGACCTATAGGAAGTTAATAAATGGAAGCTGTCAGTAGGAGGTGACCAGGTGTTTGATAGCCACAGAAAGATGCAAATAGACACCCCATGACCATGTACTAGGCAAGCTTGGGAAGAAGAAACTTCAATAAACAGCATCATTTCTGTTTTATTTTAGAGCTGCTTCATGCTTAGCCTGTGGTTTCCTGGAGAAGCTGAGTAGCTTTAAGGTCTTGAATTGCTGGAAAATTGAAACCCGATGCTTGCAAACTGAAAGGGCAGGCAGATCTTTCCTGGATGAGAAAATGGAGAAAGAGTTTCCCTCTCCCTCACTTTGGAAATTTTTTTCATTATTTTATTGATTGATTTAATTAATTGATTGATTGACTGATGGATGGATCAATTGATTGATTGTGACAAGGTCTCACTGTGTAGCTCTGAATGGCCTGGAACTCTTTACACAGACAAGGCTGCCATCAAACTCATAGAAATCCATGTCCTCTGCCCCTGAGTGCTGGGATTAAAGGTGTGCACCACAGTAATTCACAACTGAAATTTTAAAATAATGAATTTTGGTTTCTCTGGGAACTTCCTACATGTAGATATGTCTTGATAATTTCCACCCAATTTTCTCATCCAAATCCCTCAAGAGCCCCCCTCAACACATGTCTCTGTCAACTTCATATCCTTATTTATTTGTTCCTCTGTGACCACTGAGTTGAATTAATGCTGATCACTTGCACATGGGTATGGGTTTATCCCCTGGGACACAGTCATGCTCCCTAAGCAATGCGATTCTCCACCAGCAGCCAACAGATGCCAATGTCTCCTCAGCTGGGGTGGAGTCTCAGTAGCCCCTCCTCCATCAAGGATGGCCTTCTGATCTGTAACACGTGGTTGTGTGATTTTCATGGATCTCACTTCCTTGGCCTTACAGTTCTAAGATGTCCACTCTTCATCCCTTTCTTTCCTAGGTGGCTGTGTCTAGCAGACATGCCATCATGGTAAGGAGTCCTGTTCTTGGGGTGGGAGGCTAATGACTTAAAACTGAATGAGTACTAAGCCACTGCATTGTAAAGTGGAAACATTTTCCTGTTCAGGCCAAGCCTCCTGTCAACAATCAACAGGCATGTGCTGGATAGCTTCAGGTATCCACTTGACATGGCTAGAAAGCAAGAGCCTCAGTTGGGGAATTTCCTCATTCAACTAGCCTTTGGTCATATCTGGGCATTTTCTTGATCATTGAGCCATGCGGGAGGGCCCAGCCCACTGTGGGTGGTGCCATCCCTGGGTTGTATAAGAATGCAGGCTGAGGGGCTGGAAAGATGGCCTAGCGGTTAAGAGCGCCGACCACTCTTACAGAGGACCTGGGTTCGATCCCCAGCATCCACATGGCAGCTGAGAACTGTCTGAAACTCCAATTCCAGGAGAACTCCAGTTCCAGGGGAATCCGACACCCTCTTCTGAACTCCGCGGCATTGCACGACACGGGTGCACAAACCTACATGCAGACAGTACACTCATACACATACAAAAATAAATAAAATTAAAAAAAATTTTTTTAAATGAATGCAGGCTGATCCCAGGCCAGAGGAGCAAGCCAGTAAGCAGTGTTCCTCCATGGTCTGTGCTTCAGCTCCTGCCTCCAGGGTCCCACTTTGAGTTCCTGGCTTGGTTCCCTACATGACGAGCTGTGAGCTGTAAGGTGAAATAAACCCATTTCCTCCCCCAGGTTGCTTTTGATCAGTGTTCATCACAGTAACAGAAAGCAACTAGGACCCCATCCAGACTCCACCCAGTCTACTAATACACACCAGAAACTAGAACATGATTGGCTTAACTGAATGGACTTTGTTAAAATATGGAGCCCTTGGCTCTAGGAGGGAAAAGCCATTTTCTTCCTCTCTTCTTTTCTCTCTTATTGGTTCTCTCCCCTCATCCAGCTCAAACTAGTGGTACTCTGATGGAAAGAGTCCCTTGTGGAGATGGTGTATGCTTACAAGAGGGGAGCCAGTTACCCCTCTGCCCTGTTTGGGTATCTGCTGCTGTAGCTGCCTTTCCAAGCTTCCCTTTGTGTCTGTCTGAGGATGAGAAAGAGGAAAAGTAGGAGGCTGACAGGGTGAAGGGAGGGCTGTGGGCAGACCCTGTCATGACCATCAGTGGAACATAGGGAACTGTGTCGTCAGTGCTCTTCCCCTCACCTGCAAGGAGTCTGGACAGCAGGTGAGGAGGAGGAGGAATAACGAGGTACTGTGCGGAATGTCCTCTGGGTAGGGAGGACTAGTCTGCCTGGAGGTGAGCAAGCCAAAAGAGTTCTCCCACACTAGAGGCCCCAGGGACCTCTGACATGGTGGAATTTGTGCTTGGCATGAAAGCGATGTAGCCAAGGAAGAAACACCTGTAACTGCTAAGGTGCCTGGCCACTCTCTACCAGTTCCACTCTTGAACATCTGATCTTGGAAATTGGGGCATTAGGATGTAAGGAAAGGCAGAGCAAGAAATGGAAGGGTGTTGTTTTTTTTTCCCCCAATGGGCAAAGCAGATCTGGGCTGGTGAGAGGGAAAATGGCTGTAAGATTGGAAACTTCCAGAATGGGTGTCAAAGCAAGCCTCTAGTTTTCTTTAAAAAAAATTTGAGCTAGGTGCGGTGGTAAATGCAATTGATCTCAGCTTCTGGGATGCAGAGGTGGGCAAATCTCTGTGAGATTGAGGCCGGCCTGGTCTCCAAAGTAAGATTCAGGCCAGCTGCAGTTATAGGGATCACTCTGTTTTGAAAGGGGGGAGGGGTAAGGAATCCCCAGCAAAGGAAATGGCATATCGAGAAGCGAGAAGTTCTGAAAGGACCTGGAAGTTGGAAAGGGCTTGATTTGTTCTAGGAGCCCTGGGCTAGGCATGGTGTCTGCTCCACGGTGGTCTGTGCTGAGGCTGAGGTGTGGACAAAGGGAACATCATGGAAGTCTTTTGTGCCACACCATGGAATTTGAGCTTTCTCTTCCACATAACTGACACTATTCAGCAGGAGTTTTTCTTTTTTTGTTTCCTTTGAAATTTAGAAATAAGTTTTATTTAAGATCTGAAATATAATTCCTAAAATATCAACTTTTCAGAAAACTGTGGCTACACAATAATGCATTGCCTCTATCATGTTAGAATGTGAATTAGACTCAAATACAAAAACCAGGAAACAAATCACCATCCTTCAACAATTGAGCAAAGGTAGAATGAATGCCTAAGGAACAACATAGATGGATTTGCAGAGGATGGGCTGTTTACATCAAGCAACATTAAAAAAAAAAGCACAAATGCATGTGTTTTCAGGTATATACATTAAATTGAACCTTTGGCACTAGCAATCAGGGTGTTTCATCCCGTAGCATTAGCACATATTAGAAAATTGTGTAGTGTCAGAGGGATAGAACCACCAGCATTCAAACAGTGTTGTCAACTAGGCAATAAAATGTTCTACTGAATATTTCTTCTTTGTCTAATTACTGCATAACTGGTAGCAACTTTGAAATGAGGAAAGGAGTCAGGCACTCTTATTTTCTGTTTACAACAGAACAGGAAACAAACTGAAACATAAGCTCTGTTATACATTGACAAGTTTAAAGAACATCAATTATACAATGAAAAGATTAAGAACAGAAGTGTTTACAGATACCAGACAACAGTGAGTGGTCAGTTAGACCCTCACAGGGCTTTGCGATGATACTCAGCAGAAGCCACTTTGTAATCACTGGCAATAAAAAGAGAGCAGAATTCTTTGCCAGATAGTTAAGGAAATCATGCAAATAGCCCAACAATAATTCAAAGCTCTTCTCATCAAGGGGCGTATAAGCCAACATTGCCCCAATTCTCACAAATAATCTCAGGAGGTGTGGTGCCCCATAGACCTGAGATATCGGAGCATCAGGGTGAGCCAATAGGATTTTGGCATACTGGGGCCTTTCAAACTTGTAGAGCAGCTGAATGCCCAACATCACATTGAAGTACTCTTTATCCCTCCCACAACTTCATTAATTGCATACTCCTTATTATCAACATTTCCCTGCGATTTCTTACGATTAGCATCCTCTTCAAGAATGGCATCCACATTCTTTTTAGCAGGGAGTTGGAATAACTGCTTCTGCCTAGTAACCAAGTCCCAGTCCTCAACAAGCCATGGTTTTAATTCTCCAGGAATCTTCACTTTAACTTCCATTCTACTCTTGAAAGCCTCCTCGCTTAAGACAGTGGGGTCTGCCCGTGCCCTCTTCTTCTGGGGGGGGCTGGGGTACCTCACTGGTACTGCTGCCATCTCCCTTTCCAGGAGCCTTCTGCTTGTTCTTGTCTTCTGCACAGATCCTGAATGGGGATTCTCAGCAGAGCGACCTCCCTATCTTCCTGGGAGAGCTGGGTCAGGATTCTTTGGCCGTAAACCAGCTGACTTCTTCCCAGAAGCAGCGCCTCTCATCTTACTTCTCTGCTTGTTGCTTCATTGGTTTCTTGAAGTTGTCCTCTTCAGCAGATTGTTGTCCCTGAATATGAGAAGACTGCTTTCTGGTACTAATTCAACCCTGTTTTTATTCCAACCAACAATCTTCCTTCTTTCCCTTCCAAGAAGTCCTAGTAATTTCTCAGATGGAATCTTACAGATCTTCTGGGGTGGCCTGCAAAGATGAACTGGGAAACACAACCCAGTACACAGCAATCAGGAATGGTTCTGCAGTCAGGGTCAGATCTCCTGATCCTTACTGTACAGCAAACTTAGCTTTTCTGATGGTGACCTGAAACGAGAATCCAGATCTTTCCAGCAGCGGACATGTGATCACTGCTGCTCCTCCAACCACCATAGTCGAGAGTTTTTCAGTGAGATTTGTATATTATAAAAATCACTTGTGGGACTGGAGAGATGGCTTAGTGGTTAAGAGCACTGGCTGCTCTTGTAGAAGACCAAGGTTTAATTCCCAGCACCCACATGGCAGCTAACAAACATCCCTAACTTCAAGGGGATGCGATGCCCACTTCTGACCTCCATGGGCATTGCATGGGCACTTACATACATAGAAGCAATAAATTCATACACATAAAATGAAAATAATAAATAAAAAATCACTGTGGCAGAGAGCTGCATGATGGGTAGGAGAGGGTCAAGCTGAGTAGGCATATTAGTTACTTTTCTGTGGCTGTGATAAAACGCCATGACAAAGGACACTTATAGAAGGGAGAGTTTATTGGGTTTATGGTTCCAGAGGGATTAGAGTTCATCATGGTGCGGAGGCATGGAAGGAGGCAGCTGGAGCAGAAACCTGAGTTCTCACCTCTTCAAGCAGGTGCAGGAAGCAGAGAGAGCAAAACTGCAGGTGTGAAGTGGCTACGAACTCTCAAAGTTGGCCCATGATGCTTCCTCCAGCAAGCATGGCCACACTTCCTAAAGGTCCCATGACCTTTGCAAATAGGGCCACCAACTGGGAATCAAGTGTTCAGAATCCTGAAGCCCAGAGGGGAACATTCTCATCTAAGCCACCATGGTAGGAGACTTGTAGAATAAGCTCAGTGAGGAGGGTGGAGGGAACTTCGTCACAGCATCGTGTATGGGCAGGAGTCTCTGAGTCTGAGAGACATTATGGGGAAATAGCACATGACCTTTATGGTTAGCTGGATGTTGGGGTTAGGGAAAGGGGAGAATTGATGTCTTGAGGATTTCTAGTGTGGGAAGCTGAGGAGAATTTTCCAGGTAAGAAGTCTGACATTTCAGAGAAACATGTAGGTGTGATCCTCTTTAATGGCTTTAGTAATCTGAATTGCAGCCCTTTAATCCCACAATGAACCAGCCGAAGACTGTCTTGTGCACACAAAGTAATAAGGAGGATGATCTTCATTATAATAATTTTAGTATTACACACACAGCATTGGGTAGTGAAGTGAGTCACTGTCTTAAACCTTATCACCATCAGTTCCCAGTATTCTGAGTTCTGGTATCTCTTTCCTCTTTCCTAAAGTATGTGCTTCAGAACTTGTGAGATTTTATTCATTCATTCATTCATTCATTCATTCATAAAGTCCATCCTTCATTCTTGCATGTATTCGTTACACATTCATTCATTTTCCCTCACATTATTAATTGCAATATCCCCTGATAAACCTTAAAGGCCTACAGGATAATGAAACAAGATTTACTGGTCTGGGTCTCTAATGAATGTAGGAAACAAATAGGTAATCATTATGATACCTCTGAGTACTGGGAAGAAGCTTTGAAGGGCACTAAGATCTGAATTCTATACAGTTGGAGAGTGGCAATTATCTGAAAGACTTCAAAAGTTTCTCTTAAGAGGTGCAGGCATTCTCAAGGTGGGGTGTGTGGGAAAAGCACTTTGGGAAGAGAGAGTACTGGGGAAAGCCTCGCAGAGACCCACAATGTGTGAGATTCTAGGGAGGTGAGCAGGTCCTTGCAGGCTCCTAAGCATGCTGTTTCTCAGCTCTGTCTGCCTTTCCAGCTTTAGCTCACCCCAATCCCCATCATCATCAACGATATCTTCATTTCAGACACTGCCAGAGAAGTCTTCACAGCCGTAGATAACCAATGTAGTCCCTGTGGTTACAGCTAGCAAAAGATGGAGCAATGGAGCCTTGAGAGGCGAAAGCAGGAATCTTTGCTCAGTGGTTCCCTGTACCTGAACACTGGGTGGTGCTGTTCACCCATCGAGGAGAAAAAAATATTTGTAGCAGGATTCTCAGCCATCATTTAGTGGGAGATACGTTTCTAATAATTCTTCGGAGTGGGGGTTGCTGGGGGAGTAATATGAATCACCTAAGCTTGTTGTGCAGTTTGCTCTGAAACATTAAACCAGTAGGCAGGAAGGCAGATGATCATGAAGCAAAATCTAGCTTTGTGGTAATGAAAGAGGGAATGTGTGTTTTGATTTGGGACATTGAATCACAACTCTCTCAGTCTCTGTGCTCTGCATCCGTCCGTCCGTCTGTCTGTCTGTCTGTCTGTCTTTCCCCCTCATTGTAAGGTCTACCTTTCTAGATTCTGTTTTATTTGCTAAACCCCAGAGAGCTTAAAGCTCTGTAATTTATGAAAAGAATGAACGATCTCCACTGGCAGAGGAAAGACAGACGTGGTCAATCCCTATTAACGTTTTTCCTTGAGAACTTTCCCTTCCTATCCATGGTGCCCTTCCAGCTTCCAACTCTCCTTCCGCCAAAGTCCCTCAAAACTTAGGACTGCCACATCCAGAGAAGGCAGCAAGCCAGTCTGGCTGTCACTCTTTCGGGTGACCAGATTGAAGGAACTGGTGGAAGCACAGTGGATGTCCTGGGGACTTGAGGTATCTCACATTCCCAAGAGCACAGTGCTTGGGTTATTGAGTAACTTCTATGAGTCTCAGGTTTACTAGACGATAAATTTCTGGTTGTCAATTCCCAAGGAAGTTTCCAAGCATGACTGTCTTAGTTACTTTCTATTGCTGTGCTAAAAACACTGACCAAAACCAACTTGGGGAGGAAAGGGTGGATTTGGCTTACAGGTCACAGTCCATCATCAAGATAGGAAGAGGCTGGAGTTGAAGCACAGACCATGGAGAAAGGCTGCTTTCTGGGTTGGTTCCCTGGACTGTGCTCAGCCTACTTTCTTATACAATACAGCAAACCTGCCCAAGGCTGTACATCCCACAGTGGGCTGGGCTCTCCTTTGGGGGTTCCTGCTAATCATGGTGGGTGGTTCTCACTCCTGGAAACGTGAAGTCTGACGGTGGCAGGAAGAACTTAGTCGATTCTGGGATTTCAGTCTTTTGTGCAGAGAATCAGTTTATTTCGCCAACCACTTAGGTTTATACAAAAAGGCGGCAGGCATTTGCAAGTCCAAGCAGAAGCAGTATTACAAGAAAAGGTTTGAAAAACCAGGACAAGTATTTTTACAGAGAAGTCAGGAGAGCTCTACACAAAGGACCTGTTTGGGGCAGATAACAGCTGAAGGCTGTTAACCAAGATGTTTTCCCCAGAACAAGGAAATTCAGAGCCCCTCATCCAGACCAGTTGATCCTATCAGACATGCAATGTTGTGCTTGGCAGGGTTTGTGAGATACTGTGTTCAGCATTTCCCCTTTTATCTGAGACAGCAGTCTGGGTTTCAAGGTCTCAACTTTCACCTGGCTCTAAACCCAATCATCCTGGTCTCCAATATCTCCTCCTTTTTAAAAAAATATATTTTAATTTTATTTATTTTTTATGTGTATGAGTGTACTGTCTGTATGTGCACCCCTGTCGTGCAATGCCGAGGAGGTCAGAAGAGGGTGTCAGATTCCCCTGGAACTGGAGTTAAAGATGGTACTCAGCCACCATGTGGGTGCTGGGGATCAAACCTGGGTCCTCTGCAAAAGCAGTAGGCACTCTTAACTACTAGGCCATCTCTCCAGCCCCCCCCCTTTTTTTGTTGTTTTTTTTTTTTTAACTGTAAATAGGACACAGCCATAGAACCCATGGCATTATGGATTGAAATGACAAAGCAGTGTACAAGTATCAGTGCTCCAGCTAGGAGAAGTACTCTGACATTATAGGTCCCAGAACCAGGGTGAGTCACTAAAGCCATTTCAGCCAAGGCATCAAAGAATCAGAAATTTTATTAATTTCCTATTGTAACTCATTAACTCTTTGTATGTGAAAAATCGGAAATACTAAAACAACACATACCAGGGAACTGCTTACAACCCAAATGATTTTTTTTAAATAATAAATTTTATTTTTTCCCCTTTATTTTTTAAGGGATTCTACAATATAAGAGCACAGTTATTTTCAGATCACATTAACTTTGCTCAGTTTGCCATACAGTTAGGTAATTGGTGCTAGCATCCACAGATGAGGGATACCATTCATCGTTTGTTTTTCTGGGACTGTGTTACTACACTCAGCATGATATCTTCCAGCTTTAACCATTTACCTGCAAAGTTCATGATGTTATCTTTCTTTACTGCTGCATAAAACTCCATTGTGTAGATGTACCACATTTTCTCTATCCACTCTTAGCCTAAGGATCACAGAGCATTTGCCTTCTCTGATCTTCTGCAGAGGGTCTTTTGGGTTTGCCACTGTGCCGATTTCTTTTCTTCTCTTCTATCCCTCTCACGCCCTGATGTTTATTTTTTTTAATGTTTACTTTTTAATTTTTTAATTTTTTTAATTTTCATTTTGATGCTTTGTGTATTTCATACACATCATTTTCCAATTCAGTTCAGGCATGTTTCCCTTTCCCTCCCGCCCACCCCATCCCACCCCATCCCAGATCATGCATTCTGCCATAACTGTCCTGCATCATTCTCTCAGTTTTTTTTCCATTATTTAGCAATAGGTGATAATTTATGAGTGTAAGCATCCTTCATGTAAAACCAATTTGCAAGCAGTTGTGCCCAAACCCACACAGCCCATGGGTCCCACCATCCAGCAGGGGGGTGG